>JAIQCU010000610.1:0-29467 GCA_022114935.1 Leptestheria dahalacensis | reverse complement strand
TCTATCTATCTATCTATCTATCTATCTATCTATCTGTCTGTCTATCTATCTATCTATCTATCTGTCTGTCTATCTATCAGTCTAACTCTCTATCTACCTATCTATTTATTCATCTATCCATCTTTCTATGTATCTATATGTCTATCTATCAATCTGTCTATCTATTTATCTCTTTGCCTGTCTGCCTTCTATCTATCTGTCTATAGCTATCGCGTACTTTTAACTTACACGTCACCGAATACTGCCAACCCTTTCACTGAAGACCGATGACAACTAAACAGCTGAACTACACTTGTCCAAGTGTCTAACCAAAACTAGTTTTAGAGACAGTCAATTGTTAGTGTATCAAGTTCTGCGATATAAAGTAGCCGCAAGTCCCACGTGCCTCATTGCAAAGGACTGTTGATTAAGGCTTCCTTCTTTGTCGTGGCCTGCAAAACAATCAAAAACAAGAGTCGTCCAGCAAATCGTTCTTTCTACGCTGGGTAGCAATTAGAACTGTCCAATTCATTTAAGTTTGTGATAATTTAGATGTGCGTGCTGTTCATGATACTTGGAAAAATCCGCAACTTAAAACCTACAACGTTTCAGCGTTTGACATTTATTCGAAAGGTTATAAGTAATTTACCTCGAGTAACGGCTTCAGGTACGTTATACAACATTCATGTGATTCTTGATTTCAAAATGGATGCAAGCCCTTTCAGAATCTGTCTTCCTTTTGTTTTCATTTCAATTAATCCATTAGGAGAATTTGTGAAAAGACCACGCCAACTGAACCGGTTTCTTCTTTCAGTAAGGAACCATGTCGGGTCCTTCAGGGGAATTGCAAACAGATATGTAAATTGAATTTGGTGAATTGCCTTGGAGAGACTTACGTATGGTGAAGTATCAGCATTGAAGCTTGTTTTGACTGCATGCGGTTAACTGGTATGGCTTTCCCGTTCAATCAAGATGAGAGGTCATGTGGATTGCATTTTGGGAAAGCAGTATGGAGCACTTAAGTTAACCAAATCTGCACTCGGTCCCTTTGACCGACACGATAACCCACGACGGTAGCTATAGCCTAACTCTTACTCCTTAACATCCTGATGCACTCATCTTAACTTTAACAACTCGTTTTGATCTGTCTGTCTATCGAACTATCTATCTATCTGTCTATCTGTCTATCTATCTGTTTATCTATTTATCTATATATCTATCTACCTATCCATCTATCTTGCCATTTATCTATCTACCTACCTATACCTACCTCTTCATCTATTTCTTTCCCTTTAATTCCATTAATCTATCTATCTATCTATCTATCTATCTATCTATCTATCTATCTATCTATCTATCTATCTATCTATCTATCTATCTATCTATCTATCTATCTATCTATCTATCTATCTGTCTATCTATCTATCTATCTATCTGTCTATCTGTCTATCTGTCTATCTATCTATCTATCTATCTATCTATCTATCTAACTACCCATCCATCTATTCACTCACAAAGAATTAGATAAATCAAACTTGTATATTAGGCGTCATTGTCTATTAGCGATAATACTATTGTCCTTAAAAACTCCTATCTCTTAATGTAATACGTCACTTAAGAAGCATTTCGTCATTAGTTTATATTTCTTGTCACAATCTGTATGGAACACGTATACGAAATATCTGTCGTCTTGTGACTAACTGCTTTTCCAACGATGTATACTTCTTATATACATGCATGTACAAATATCACCTTACTTAAAATGTTATTGATGGACGGCCTTTCATATCAGATTAATTTTCTTCTTCTGTAGGTCGTATTCCAACGCAATGATCCCTGCTTTCAAGTTACTCGTCTTGTTGATGCCGTTTCTTTGGAACCTCTTCTCCCAATCTACCGCTACTTCAAATCCCCATGTCTCTCCGTTATCCAATTCAACGGTGCCAGCACAAGTCTTGGCAACGGGTACGGAAGAGCACACGACCACTTCCGCCGAACAGCCGGACAGCATGACGGCGGTGTCACATACTACTCGAAGTCCGGTCCACCATCGACACGGAGCCTCGGCGACTTGGCCCTGGTTCCTGGTTCTTCTCTCCGGTAATTCGACGGTGGCCAGCCAGAGACAACGCGACTTGGCGACTTATCTGAGACTCAACTTGGCCGCTCGACTGGACGCTGATTACAACGATGTAGCCATAAACCGAGTCTTATTAACGCATGGCGGAATCGTCGCCAATATCAGCGTCGAGGCCAGTCATCTGGTGGGAATTGGAGCCTTGGGTCTACAACAGCTGACCAAAGGTAACGTGACTCTTCTGCAGCTCTCTGGACAGGAATTTCTCGTCAAGAAGATACTCCGCGCCAACGATATCGCTTCACAAAGGTATCAAGTATGGTCTTTCTATTTTCCCTTTCCCCCCTCTTGGCACCATATCATAGAAGGCTTGTTTACGCATCTTTCCTACTGTAATGCATTCAAATGGAAGTTCTGTGTCCTTCCTTGCGGGTCCCTAAAGTTGCCCGAAAGAGTTCTGCGGGATCTGCTGAATTGAATTTCCCATGCTGGCCTTAAACGATGCATAGAAACGGCCGTATTATTCATATAAGATGCTTCTTTCATGGTAAATCTATCACCAGTTGAAGGTATGTTAGATATGCTAAGCGTCTCTCAGTATGCAATACCAGAAGTATGTTTGGTAAGTTAAAGGAAAGATTACGTAAATAGAAGCTGTCACTGGTTTCCTTAAGATATCCCAAGTCGAAGGACTGACACGTTTTCTCAAACTTTGGTCATTAAAAAAAGGAGGTCGTTATAATCTGGGCTATATTACTGATTCTGGCACATCAGCGAATTGCTTTTCACGACTTCCTAAGCCGAGAGTAATCCTTCAAGACCAAGTGTTCTGTTTGAATAGGACTAGTGTAACTTGTTACGAGTAGACTCCTCCGTTCCTGTGAAGCTTTCTCGTTTTCCTGTTCCTGTGAATTAGCTTTTTGGAATTCAATCTCGTTTAACTTTCTGATTAACTGTGTTAATTTACCTCATTATCAGTATGCTTCCTATGTTAAGTCAGTGCACTGATATCACATAGTATAAAGCATGTTTATTGTCCTACACAATCAGAAGAATGTTACCAATAAGTGTAAGTCCTCATACCTTCAGACAAATCAGTCGAAACTGCAGTTAGTAAGACGTACTTGGACACTTTTGCGAGTGTAGTTCTGACGTAAATCGATCGATATAGGTTTGAATCGATATAATTTAAAATGAGAAAAGAAATAGGTTTGTAAAAAAAATCCTCAAGATAAGGTTGTTGTAACATGAATGCGGATGAAAGGGAAAAGGCGTCGAAGCAGAATGTTAGGCCTTGTGTGTGTGTGTCTTTCCTCAGCTCGGGTCGGGAGGGGGAGATCGATGCGGATGTACAGAGAGGAATTGGCAACGTTGCATGGCAGTGCAGCCGACACTAGAAAAAGCAGCGAAAACTGGGAGATCTTAATTTCATGATGCAATTCAAAAACAGCGCAGTTATGATTGATAGTTAACAGCTGTTAAATTAAACGGTTTAATTTGACTGTGCGTAAATGCAAAACGCCGAAATAGATTGTTTATTTACTGCTGCTTTCGGTTCGGCGGAGTGGAAATTTAATAGCCGTGTTTATTTCTCGGTTAAATACCGTGTTATGAGATGGTTGAAGGACGGCCGGGGTCCCCCGTCTAATAAACCTTGTTTAGTGGAGAAAAGGATATTTGAGGGGAAGCAGATTGACAAGGGGGGACCCGCTCTTATGAAAAACGTCTAACAAAGTGGGTCTCTTATGAGACGGAAATCTCGTCAGGCTTCTCTAGTGGCCTTGTTTATGAACATATCACGGCCCCCCCCCCCGATCAATGCTTTATTTGATGCCCAGCAGGACAGGCCAGATGTGGGACAATTTTTATATTACTTTATTTATTGATTAGAAACCTTCCTTGCTCTCCCTAATCTATGGAATTTATTTACAAATAATCAACCGCCGTGGTTTCTTTCGTTGTTGTCTGCTATACCATATAGCCTGAAAAAAAGGCCTGGTGCATGGCATTTAGATAGATAGATAGATGGATACATAGATAGATAGACAGGTGGGATAGGTAGAATAGACAGATAGAAAGATAGATAGATAGATAGATAGATAGATAGATAGATAGATAGATAGATACATAGACACATAGATAAGCAGATAGATAGATAGTGAGATAGATAGATAGATAGATAATAGTAAGTTAGTGGATAGATAGTATAAGTTGATATGATAGTGTTCAACCCTCACCATTTACTATCAGAATCAATGGCGTTGTTTTTCTGTCCCATGAAGAGAAGAAGAATGAAATGAATGACGAGAATGAAGGAAGAGAGAGAGAGAGAGACAGAAGGAAAAGAATGAGAGAAAGAGAAACGAAGTATAATGAATGGGAGAAATGTTGCAGGATCATCGAGCTGGACAACGACGCCGAGGATCCCGAAGTGGCCATTTATGGTGCCGTGGGAGCTTTCCTTCTGTTCCTGTTTTTCCTGGTTCTGCTGGGCCTCGTCTTCCACGGCCCATGCAAGAGATATGATAAGCAGCCGTACGATGAACCCTTTGATCAACAGGTGACTGACTTTCATTGTTGTTTTTTTCCACTTACTTCATGTTTTGCCGGACATTGTTTCTAAGCTGAAACCGTAATGCAGATCAGTTAGTGTCTTTTAAAACCTTGAACTCAATTACAAATATATCACTGACACAGGTAGCAAGGCAGTAGGTTATTACAGAGTTACTACTAGTTAGTAATCGAAGTGCTTGTTATGCTATTAAGGAAGTTGGTTAATGGCTAGTATAGTTACTAGGTTTTTTTAGTAGTATATAGTGTTAGTATATAGTTAGCATCATTACTAGGCTATTACTAGAATATATGCGTCATTATCTGTTAGTCTATAATAATAGCTCATGAAGTTATAGTATAGCTATTAGTTTATAGCTAGTGTATAGTACTTAGCTTACAGCTAGTTAAAATGGCTACTATACGGTTATAATTGTTGCTTGATTTGATAACTACTTGATAATTACTTGAGAATCACTTGATAACCACTGATAATTACTTGTTAATCATCTTATTTAGTCTAAAAATAACGTGATGTTAGTACTTAGTAGTTAGTAGTTAGTACTTGCCGGTACGTTACCGATAAGTAGCACTCGTAGGACCTCTCTTAAAGAGCGTGTATAACACGATCTGACACGGTTATTCTATTGTTATTTGAACATCAAAAAAAGGACGACGATTCAGTGAGCACCGAGCTGAAAATGATCTGCTCCATGCCTCCGGTGATCTACACCGAACAGCTGGCCAAGGAAATGAACGATGCCGCCAATTTGGTGCATACTTGTGCCAATGGATGCCATTGTGCAGCCGGGCAAAAAGCTTCTTCGTCGACTGCGACGTGGACTCATCCCTGGCCGGGCAAAAAATCCCCATTCCTCTACGGCCATCATCAGCAGCGCGCGGCAAAAAACTCCTTACACTTCCAGCGTCACTTGTCTGCAGACGACGATGTGCAGGCCATTCTTTCCCGCAGCACTTCCATTGATCCAGCCGACGCCGGGGTCAACTCCAACTCTAACTGCTACTAAGTTGCTCCCATGCAAACATATTTACGTGTGTCTAAATCCCATACATATATACAAGGGTCCCAGCGAGTTGTAAGACTTGATATGATTAAGACAACTTCGTTACTATGGCTGTTGTTCATTTGCAATTTAAGAAAACCAATTGTTCTGGAGAGATGTAATATATGGGCTTGACAATTATTTGACAATTGCTTGGTATGTCACCCGACTATCCGTCTATAGCTGATTTCACTGAAGTCGAAGTACGAGAAGTGAATAAACGACGTTAAAAATGTCAACCTCCTTGTAGATGTTGATGGGTTTGGATAACAGCAATGCTGAAAAAATACTACAGTGCTGACAGAGGTGCCTACAGGGAGAGGCAGTTGCCTCGTAAGCAGAGAGGGATCAATGTGAAAAAAATACACTGAGGGAAAGCTGTCACACTCATGAAGAGTAGAATTTTGCATGAAGTTGATGGCAGAGGTTAAGGTAACGGGAGGGGGAGGGGTCACCAGAAGTGCAGCCTTGATCGGAACGAAACGGTCCAAGTTCCCACCACAGTGAAATATGTGATCAATTCACAGTTGTTAATTACGTTGGTTGGTAGTGGGTACATGGTGGTATAGGGCACTGGGGGTACAGAGCTTTGTTGTAGCACCATAATGCGGAAGGTGGTTGGTTTTGGCATCTCAAGGATCACCTTTGTATTAGCCGCTTACTCTTTAAAGAGGGACCAAGTTCTCACGTCTGCGGCGTTCTAAGTCTTGTACAATATTTTGCTTGCTTAACCGGACAATAATAGTTGATGCCACATGTTTGTGCTCCGGTGCAAACTGAAAGAATGCGCAGGGGACAAATATACCGAACGCACGTTGTTTTTTTTTTATCACTGTTCATGAACCGTTTCTAAATACTAAATTATACATTATAAACTAGCTTGACTTGAAATTGAACGCATTGCGTTCCTAGGTTAACTAACATTACAAACTAACTAGACTTGACATGGAACGCACTGCGTTCATAGATTGACTAACATTGGAAACTAGCCTGACTTGACATGGAACGCATTGCTTTCATAGGTTGACTAACATTACAAACTAGCTCGACTTGACATGGAACGCACTGCGTTCATATGTTGACAAACATTACAAACTAGCTTGACTTGACATGGAACGCATTGCATTCGTAGGCTGACTAGCATTGTAGAATAGCTTGACTTGACAAGGAACGCATTGCATTCGTAGGTTGACTAACATTGAAGAATAGCTTGACTTGACATGAACGCATTGCGTTCATAGGTTGACTAACATTATAAACTAGCTCGACTTGACATTGGACGCATTGCGTTCATAGGTTGACTAACATTACAAACTAGCTTGACTTGACATGAAACGCATTGCGTTCATAGGTTCACTAACATTATAAACTAGATTGACTTGACATGGAACGCACTGCGTTCATAGGTTGACTAACATTACAAACTAGCTCGACTTGACATGGAACGCACTGCGTTGACTAGCATTGTAGAATAGCTTGACTTGACAAGGAACGCATTGCATTCGTAGGTTGACTAACATTGAAGAATAGCTTGACTTGACATGGAACGCATTGCTTTCATAGGTTGACTAACATTACAAACTAGCTTTTTTTTTGAAAAAATAGTGTATTAGACCCAGCTCGACTTGACATGAAACGCATTGCGTTCATAGGTTGACTAACATTGGAAACTAACCTGACTTGACATGGAACGCATTGCTTTCATAGGTTGACTAACATTACAAACTAGCTTGACTTGACATGGAACGCATTGCGTTCATAGGTTGACTAGCATTGTAGAATAGCTTGACTTGACATGGAACGCATTGCGGTCATAGGTTGACTAACATTTTTAAATAGCTTGACGTGACGTGGAACGCACCGCGTTCATAGGTTGACTAACATTACAAACTAGCTTGACTTGGCATGGAACGCATTGCTTTCATAGGTTCACTAACAATACAAACAAGCTCGACTTGACATGGAACGCATTGCGTTCATAGGTTGACTAACATTGTAGAATAGCTTGACTTGACATGAAACGCATTGCGTTCATAGGTTCACTAACATTACAAACTAGCTTGACTTGACATGGAACGCATTGCGTTCATAGGTTGACTAATATTACAAACTAGCTTGACTTAACATGGAACGCATTGCATTCGTAGGTTGACTAACATTGTAGAATAGCTTGACTTGACATGGAACGCATTGCGTTCATAGGTCTACTAACATTATAAACTAGCTCGACTTCACATTGGACGCATTGCTTTCATACGTTGACTAACATTACAAACTAGCTTGACTTGACATGAAACGCATTGCGTTCATAGGTTCACTAACATTATAAACTAGATTGACTTGACATGGAACGCACTGCGTTCATAGGTTGACTAACATTGTAGAATAGCTTGACTTGACATGAAACGCATTGCGTTCATAGGTTGACTAACATTACAAACTAGCTTGACTTTACATGGAACGCATTGCATTCGAAGGTTGACTAACATTGTAGAATAGCTTGACTTGACATGGAACGCATTGCGTTCATAGGTTGACTAACATTGGAAACTAGCTTGACAAGACAAGTCAAGCTGTTTCATGATGTTACAAGATGTTTCTACCTAAACCGTTTAAGGTAGAAACATCGTTTTACTAGGACCTCCAGTTTTCCCACACACTTTGAGTGCAACCCCACCCAATCCCGCTTGGATCCCATGCACCGCTTTGATGGACTGGGTGCGGCTGCACCCAAAAGTGGTGTGGGAGGTCCTGTAGAACGATGTTTCTATCTTGATCGGATCTATTTCTATGATGACGCTAAACGAATTTGAAGATACATTTTTTTCCGCCGCCAGTTGAAAATAACGTGCGCGATTACACCGGCCGAAGCCACTCATCTCATCACCTCTCATCGCCTGACTTTCCGAAGTCTGTAAGGTTGAAGTTAAGTTCGTATTAAGTGTATACTCAATTGATTCTAGACCATGAGGTTTTTGTGAAAATGTTCAAAAATTTTCTGTCCTGCGGAGGCCAAATTTGTTTCTTAACTCACAATCTACATTGTACCGCTATCACGGGGCGCAAAAATACAGATACGGAAGCTTTTCACTCAAAGACGTCAGTGTAGATTCCGTTCACCACGGCTGACCTACCCAAGCAAGTTTGACATCTGAAAATGGATCTCGGAATGCGAATGTACAGAATAAAATTCCTACATATCACGGGATGGGTGGGTGGGTACTTGTCGCGTGGGTACGCCTCAGAGACCTGGGTGGGGATGGGTACCCATACTACCACTCATAATACTAATGAAAGTACTAATACTACAATGCTACAATACATACTATGAAAACTATATAAGTACTTAGTACCATGTAGGTACTTAGTAAATATATATGATATGTCTATCATACCCATGCAGATAAACAGATAGATAGATAGATAGATGTATAATTGAACGTACTAGGATTTCAGTATATGTGATACAGTTCAATTGTTATGGCAATCTAGAACCCAAAAAAGGGGGTACTAAATGGTATGGGATATTCTAAATTTTTTAACTTTAGAAACTTTTTCTGGTAAAACTAACAACCCGATTTCGAAGAAACTTTACTGCTAAGTAATAAATGCTAGTAGTTCTACATTCAGATTTATTCTGGTTAAAATATGTACAAAAACTTGGGTTTCATAAGCGTTCAAGTTCTGCCCAGCAAGAACCCTCTTTTTGTTGCTCTGGGCTGAACGTTCAGTGTTAGAGAATCGGATGTGAGTGTCAGACTGGGTGCAAAGAGGTAATGCATAATGCTCATGTCATTCTGCACTCGTCAGAAGAAAGTTTAAGCAATTGGAGGAACAGCACGTGACCGGCTTGTTGGTTCGTGTTGTGTAACCTTATTAGGGAACGTGCGATAGAAACTATTGGATTGTGTAGAGAAGCTTCACCCAGTGCGGTAGCTTTGTAATTATGCACCCGCGCTCTGCTATCAGGCTCCTAACATCGTTTGTCCAATTCCCCTCTCTACACACGGGGCAAAACGAATGGAGACTCGGAATAGGTTTAGTACTCGGTCCAACTTGACAACCCAAAGACGTTCAGTAAAACTAAGTCTTTATCATTTACTGCCCTAGTGAGTGAACCACGCTATCTACATATCTATCTGTCTGTCTATCTATTAGTCTAACTCTCTATCTACCTATGTATCTATCTATCTATCTATCTATCTATCTATTTGCCTATCTATCTATCTATCTATCTATCTGTTTATCGAACTATTTATATATATATACGATTATACTATATATACTACTTATATTGTCTCTCCATCTATCCAGCTCAAGTACGTAAAATTGTCCTTTGTATGCTCGAGTTGCTACAAGAGCCAGTGACAAGGATCAGGATCCACTACAATCGATTCGGCGATCGCTTCTCTGGTTGCTATCCTGTTACCAGACAGCCGTGATTAATAAGCCATTACCAACGACAATGCCCTGTAAAGTGCATAGGCCTAAAGAAAACCGGGATCTATCAACTGGACTCCTAGCAACTATTCTATGCAATTTACTGGGATTTCAGGCTCACCGTAGAGAAGTACCTGGCACTGAAACTGAAACGTCGAGGAAATAAATGTCAACGGTTCCTTGGTCTTGAGAGATTGCGACAGGAAAAATTTAGTAGAAACCGAGAGTAGTATATGACCCCGCCATTCGTACCTCTCCTTTCTGTTCCCGTTTTATTTTAGTTTGTTTCTTTCCCCCTTTTCCATTTTTTCTTTCCTTTCATTGTGGATTCCTCTCTTCTCGGGATTATTCGAAAGCGTTTAGGCGAAATGGAGTTCACGAATCATTAACTTTGTGACAGAAGCCGTGAGATTTGCTTGCAGCGTATCCTGCTCTACAGCATCCTCGAGAGACTATACCTACTGGATCATATCACGGAATTATATGGCAATCATAAAGTTAATTTATGTCATTATATTCGTTAAACCGTCTCTTGGTTTTACTTGAATTGTGCGCTTGGTGTGCCTGCCCGGGGTGCAATTATCAGATCCCAGCCTGCCCAAGAACCCCACTTTTATCTGTCTGTGTGGCTATCTATCTATCTGTCTGTCTGTCTATCTATCTATCTATCTATCTATCTATCTATCTATCTATCTATCTATCTATCTGTATCTATGTATCTGTCTGTCTGTCTATTTGTCTGTCTTTCTGTCTGTCTGTCTGGCTGCTGTCTGTCTATCTGTATGTGTTTTTCTGTGTTTTTTGCATCTGTCTGTCTTTCTATCTATCTATCTATCTATCTGTCTATCTCCTTGTCTATCTATCTATCTATCTAATGCACCTATTTGCGCGCCCATGCCAGTTGGGTTCTGGGGCTGGCTGGGACCTGACAGTACGCTCCTGGGGTCCTAAACGAAGTGGCGGTAGATGTTAAATGGTGACCACAGTTTATAGCAGACGAATTACGTCGTACAGTACGCGAAATAGAATATCTATGTAAACTGGTTCTCAACCAGCTAAATCAATTTCTATTCATCTGCACACAAAAGTCGAAATTCTGGCATTAAGGTACATTTATTTTCCAGATACACTAAGCGTGACGTAATTGACACATGACTTCACGTTGAAGCCGTGGGCGCGCTGGACAGGGAAGATAGAATCCCATATTAAACCATAAGCGTCACTTGCGTTTTACGCTGTTACCTATCTATTTCACTCGGGTTAACTACACTTACCCTGTAGCACCAAGGTCGGGTGATCAATCGATCACGCCATCTAACTGTTTAGTTCGAACTTCTCCAACGGTTTCAAGCAAAGTTTCGTATAAATTCAAGGTACACAGCTTAAGTATATTTCCAGTTTGCAAGTATGTGTACATCCTTTTGAGAGGTTAATTCCCACTAATTGAATTGAAGTAGTTAAATTCGAGTTCACCAAAGTGGTGAACATAATCCTCTGAAAGGTACTCGGTAATTCCCTACATCAAAGTACCGGTATCGCTAACCACTGGTCTTGCTGACTGAATGAAAAAAGTTTCCCTGCAAGTTCCGCTAGGTACGTGCAACTCTGTAACCAAGTTGATAGCGTAACAGCGTTATTCCTGTTTTGCGTATTCCGGACACGAGTATATATGTTTTCGATGGTTCACGAACAACTTTTGAACCTCCCGGAATAACAACCAATTAGTGACAGACTAAACTACAGTTAATAGCGGGAATCAGAAGTAAATTTATACAATACGTCTAACTTATGAACTTCGTACAAATCAATGTATCTGTCTGTCTGTCTATCTATTAACTTATCGATCCATCCGTCCATCTACCGATCCATCTATCTATCCGTCTACCTATCTATCAAGTTATCTATTCTATCAATCTAATCACCCACCCATCCATCCATCCTTCTCTCTATCCATCTACCTAACCTGTCTATATATATGTATCTGTCTATCTGTCTATCCGTACTTAGCTATCTGCCTGTCTTTCAATCTGTCTATCTGTCTGTCTTTCTATTTACCTATCTATCAATCTGATCATCCACCCATCCATCCACCACCCATCTATCCACGTATCTATCCAACTACCTAACCTGTCTATTTATCTATCTGTCTGCCTTTCTGTCTGTCTATCTATCTATTAGCCTATCGATCCGTCCGTCTATCCACCCATCCATCTGTGTATCTGTCTGTCTACTTAACTATCTGCGGCTTATCTTTCTGCCTGTCTATCTGTCTTTCTATTTATCTACCTATCCATCTAACCATCCACCCACCCATCCATCTATCTATCCATTTACCTGACTTTTCTATCTATCTATCTGTCTCTCTCTCTGTATGTTTAACTATTTGTTTTTCTGTTTGTCCATTTGTCTTTCTGAGTATCTATCCATCTAAGCATACATCCATCCATCCATCCATCTACCTAAACTTCTATCGATCTATCAGTCTGTCCACTTGACTATCTGCTTATCCTTCTATCTGTATATCTGTCTCTCTTTTCATCTGTCTGTCAGTTTAACCATCCACCCATCCGTCCATCCACCCATCCGTCCATCCAACCATCTATCCACCCTCCACCTAGCTCTGTCTATCTATCTGTAATCTACAATCTATTGTCACTTGGCTAGCTTGGTCTCCTTTCGAGTGGTCAATGTTTTTTGTTTTCCCATTTCAGCGCCCAAATCTATCTTCGACGGGATTGATCCAAGATTGCTTCATATAAAACGTCACCTAAAAACCGCATCACGGAAAAGCGTATCCCCCTCCCCGATGGAGACGATGAACAGTTAACTTCTATTGATCCACGATCTGTTATTTCCAGTTATATTTCAATCTTACTTTAACAGTATCGCAAAATGTAGGTGCAGGTTTATTCCATACAGCAAAAAGGAGCAACATTAACTTATTTAAACGTGTGTATCTGCTGCAATGGCAGAGAAACTTGACAACAAGATAGATGACGTCAGCTTTCGCGCGGCTCGTTTCTCCTTGTCTTCGTAGACCGAGGAAACACAACTCGGGATATTAAAGCATATATAACAAACGATGTGCTATTAACGACATTTCTGTCGTGTCTCGAGAACGAGTACAGGTCTAGAGCAATAAAAAGAGAAGTTGATCGCTTATGGCGCCCACATTTTCAAAGATATAACAACCAAAAAAATACCATGTATAGAACTAATAGTACTTTACACACTAGTAAAGCTTCATTCAGATCGGGTTATTATTTTTGCCGAAATAAAATTCTAAAGTTAAGGAGATTCATAATTTGTTATACCAATCAGAACCCTTTTTCTGTACTAGCTATGCTACACATACTGTATTATATTATATACTCTGACGAGTATCTACGGCTATAGTTATATTTAAATTAGTACATGCAGTTAACTACTAATTAAGCACAAGTTGTCTACTGTTTGCTCTGAACAAACTAGCGGCGTCCTTTAGTAACGCGCGACTTTGTGGCCTTCCCCTGTGTTCTGGTCCTCGTCTCGACCAAGAAGGTAAACAGAGCCAGGAACACTCCAGCACCGAGTAAGATAAACAGACTGCCGAACTTTTTCAACTCGAGCGGTTTGATCTTTGCAGCGGTGTTCTTGTAGCTGGCCAGCTGTAGGCAGGGATTCTGCAGTCGGATTTGCTTGTGGAAGTAATCTATTACGCCGTGCTCGTGCATTAGCATTATCCTGCAACAGGATACTTTAAATAGCCAGTGTTATATTACAGTGTTAAGTTTAAGTTAGTTTACTGTCTGTTAACAGTTGTTCTTAAAGGACTCTTCTTGGGTAGCAGGAATCCCAGGTTGATGGGGAGGAAATCCTTGGGGGCCGTAGTGATCCTACACCTTTTGTGATTTACATAGTCGGCCATAATCATTGATTCCACGTAACGAGTCGACTGCAAAGAAAGAAACACGTAATCGACCTCTCTACCTACTTGTCTATCTGTCTGTCTGTATGTCTATTTGTGTATGTATTTGTCGATGTGTGTATGTATCTATTTATCTGTCTAGCTGTCTATCCACCCATCCATCCATGCATCCATCGATTTCTTGTCTATCTACCTACCTATCTATCTATCTATCTATCTATCTATCTATCCATCTATCTATCCATCCATCCATCCATTGACTTATTATCCACCTACCTATCTCTCTATGTCTTTATATATCCATCTATCTAACCAACTACCTACCAACCTATCTTTCTATCTATCTATTTATATATATCTATCTACCAACCTATCTGTTTCTGAAAGAACGTCAATCTATCTGTCATTCTAAATATCAATCTACCTATCGATCTGTCTATTCATCCATCCATCGTTCCATCCATCCATTGATTTCATATCTAAATACCTACTTTTCTTTTTCTCTGCCTATCCGTCTATCTAACTACTTACCTACCTACCTACCTACCTACCTACCTACCTATCTACCTATCTATCTATCTATCTGTCTATCTGTTTCTGTATGTGCATCTGTTTCTATCTATCCAACAAACTAAACATTAATCTACCCTTCGATCTGTGTATCTATCCATCCATACATCCATCCATTGATTTCTTCTCTACCTACCTATCTCTCTATCTCTCTCTCTCTATCTATCTATCTATCTATCTATCTATCTATTTATGTACCTATCTATCTATCTATCTATCTATATGTCTATCTGTTTCTGCATGTACGTCTACGTCTATCTATCTGTCAATCTAAATATCAATCGATCTGTCTATCTATCCATCCATACATCCATCCATCCATCTATTCACCCATCAATCCGTCGACGTATTTATCTACCTATCTACATCTATCTATCTACCTATCTCGGTCTATCTATCTAACTGACATAAACGAATGATCGCAGTATGTACAGAGTATGAATTAGTTCAAAGTGAACTAAAGCCGTAGCTTACCAAGACGAAGGCTATTTTTCCCTGGACGACTAACTCCGGAGCGTCAGCAATCTTCCGCAGCAGTGCTTCTGGATTCTCCCTCATCCTATCTGCTATCCTTTTGTAGATACCATCAGTGGCATTCTGCAGGAAAAACAACAGTGCTATTCCCTAATGTAGGCAAGTTACAGATTCAAGACTCTTTATAAGAAATTGAATCCAAGGTTGAATACAAAAACATTTTTTAGCCAATGAAAACTAGTACAAGTAGTAACACGTTTTCCTAATTTCAAAACAAAGCTTAACACAACAATAAATTGTCCGCTAGCTGAATAAATGGATATCTATACCCTAGTATAAAGCATGTATAGGTATAGAATTCTGTACATCTTGGCAGTATTATGCCGCATAATAGTCGCAGATAAGTAGCTTTACTACTTCACAGTAGTAGTAGCTGACGTATAGTTCAAACATAAATCAAGTTATAGACCCTACAGTATACCATGAATATATTATCGTATGAAGTTCCTTTAGCAACAGAAGGCATGATGCTGCTGGAAACCAGATCCTGGACGGAGTGTACTGCGGGTTTAAACGTCGGTATGGTTAAGAGTGAAAACAGTATGGTCGTATAGGCGTTGATGATGATGACCGCTGCTAAACAGCATCCGGTTATGATCGCGCGAGATTTGAAACCGCGGATATTGCTGATGTAGTAGAAGCCTGTTCATAACGTCATTCAGCATTGATTTGTCGGAATTAGTTAACTAGCTTAGTTTCCAATAGTAACATGTTCCAGCTACATGATATCGTTAGTTACTGAGTAGTTTGCTAGCTAAGAGAGGCGTGTTAGTAACTATTACTAGTAAGAACAGTAGAACGATTCTATTTAAGGTAGTTATCTGTACGCTGTTACTAGATTTGACCACGTTAGCATTGCGGGTTAGTAAGCTTACTTTGTCCTGTGAAGAGACTGAGCGTAGCTAGCGCGCAGCCACTGAAGTCGTTCGCACGACTCACGAAACGAGAGGTTAGCAAACTGACTAGCAGAAACGAGGCAATGAGGCAGATCCAAACCTGTTAGCAACCAAGGTAGCAGTTTGGTAACCAATATATAGCAGCTCGTTACTAAGTGAAAGTATTTCTAGTAAACACTGCACTATTAGAGGGTTTACGGTTAAGATTTATGTAAATAGCAACTTGGCTAGTAATGTACTAACTTAGCAAGTGTAGCTTTTTGAATGTTATAAAAGAGCTAGCAAAATCTAGTTCATTGTCTACTATTAAAGTAGTGCAGTTTCTAGCGTTAGTTATAGTTGCTAGTTAATTAGTATCTAGTTTGTTAGTTTAACTGTTTTTTGTTTACTTTGTTAGTTACTTAGTTTAGTTGGTTGACTAGTCGGTTAAGTTAGTTAGTTAGTTAGTTAGCTAGTTATTTGGTTAGTTGGTTACTTAGATAATTACTTAGTTATTCAGTCGATTGACTAGTCAGTTAGTTAGTTAGTCAGTTAGTTAATTAGTTAGTTAGTTAGCTATTTAGTTGGTTAGTTGCTTAGATGATTACTTTAATTTTATTTAGTTGATTGACTAGTTGGTTAGAAGTTAGTTATTTGCTTAGGTATTTATTTGATTATTAGTATATAGCTGAGTATAGTTGATTGACTAGCTGCTTAGCTAGCTAGTAGTAAATTATAAATTGAGATATTAAATAACTATTAGCCGTCATGCTAATTAGTGTTAGTATTCCTAGTTACGAAAGAGGAGTTTTTATGTCACAGTGACGAAGATTAGTTAAATCCTAGCTTCAAAAGGTAGCATCAAACTAGTTTTTTTGTTTCATTACTAACGGTTAGTCGTACCGGCCAGGTAAAAGGTTTAAGAGGTGCTAGCAGCGTATTGTCTTCAGTTGGAACCGGAATCATGATGCAACTAGTATCAAAGATGATCGGGTAGCTACCATCAGTCGCACGGGATCTCACATAGTCGGTAGTAATAGCCTGGACTCCCAAGTCGACTTCCTAGTCAAATAGTTTTCGAGTTAGCGTATAGCAAAGAAGCTCTCACACGAAGACAACACAGCAGCCGTTAGTAGTACTAGTTTAACTTGAATTACTGTTTAAGTAGTAATTAACTTACTAAATCAGTTATCGACAGTTACGTAATAAGTTGGATCAAGTACCTGGCGATAGATCTGTCCAACCATGCCTGTCCAGTTGTTGTTAGCAAAAGTTCCGTACAGCATGTCAGCAGGTGGTATGACAGTGTATCTAGTAAGATTAGTAATTATACCTGTATTATGTACTACTATAAACTGTCTCTATACTAATTTAGCTATTACTTTATTATACTAGTTACTTAATACTTTATGGTATCTACACTGCATGTATAATCTAAACACCTCGTATGATGTTTGAATGCATCTTGAACGACTAATATATATCTCCAACTTTTACTAACAACCGTCCCTTACTACTTCTGCTCATTTATCCACGTTCCGCTAGATTAGAATTACTGTTAACCTAGACGCCACCTAGCGGTCAAGTTAACAACTTGCTGTAGTGACTTGTGTTGACAACCCTCGACAAGACGAGAGCAAACAACGTATAAGTTAAACATAAAGTTATCCAAGAATTTGTTAGATTAACCGACATGGCTAGCTGTAATTGCTTGGATGCTTACTACCAACGTTCGTTTGCTAGATTTGCTTACAGCCATGCTACTTAGCCACAGTTAGCTAGCTGCTAATTGCTTAGGTGCTTACTACCACGATTTCGTTTGCTATATTTTGCTAACGGCCAAGCTACCTAACCGCAGATAAGCTAGCTATAAGCTTACTACCACGATTTCGTTTGCTAGATTTGCCAACAGCTAAGCTATTTCTAGCCACAGTTTAGCAAGCTGTTAATTGCTAGATGGTTGCTACCACGTTCGTTTGCCATATTTGCTAACAGCTAAGCTACTTAGCCACAGTTAAGCTAGCTGTAATTGCCTAGATGCTGACTATCAAGATTTCGCTTGCTAGATTTGCTAACAGCTAAGCTACTTAGCTACAGTTAGGCAAGCTGTTAGTTGCTTAGATGCTTGCTACTAAGTTCGTATGCTATATTTGCTAACAGCTAAGCTAATTAGTCGCTGTTAGGCTACCTATAAGCTTACTGCCACGTTCGTTTGCTACATTTGCTAGCAGCAAAGCTCATTAGCCACAGTTAAGCTAGCTTGAACCGCTTAGATGCTTACGACCACGATTTCGTTTGCTAGTTTTACTAACAGCTTATACGATCTTATCTTACACTTTAGCCTTACGATAGTTTCTACTGAACTATTGACATATCTATTCCATGGACTAAGTTTCAGCTAACTACTTTACCAAGTACTGCCTACCTCATTAGTAAACTACTATTTCGACCGGAAAGGTCATGTAATTACTACTAGCACTGATGAAAACTGAAGTTGATAGTAACTCATTCAAACTAATCCGATGATACTTACGAAAACTGCATTCGTTCAGCTAGCAGCATGAATACTTTATAAGAAATCAGACTGTTGTACGACGGCATAGTTCCATTCAGATCCACTAATGGTCGCTATACAAGTTTAGGTCAATTTTGACATGAATAGACAACAGTAGTGGCTAAATACCTCGTTTGAAGTGACTCGCAGCATGGTTCTACCTGGATTGCTACCAACGGATCGTACTACTAAGACCCCACAAGTTAGCCTGAGATCAGTCCGTGGCTACCGAGAGGTTTATATGTCGTTAGCAAAAGGTCTGGCCGGTTTTTGCTGAGAATTCAGCGAGACAGCTGCTGGGAGAGCAAGTCTTGACCGTGAAACCTTTATCAGACAGCCGATGTAAGATGCACAAGACGACCGTGGGCTCTGAGCCGGGCTTTTCTCAATGACAATCAAGCCTTTTTGTCAATTACACCATTAAGTTTGCTCTCTACAGCACAACATAATGATGTAATTGACTAGTGTATCACTGGCTTAATTACTAGTCGACTTTAATTACCGACTAGTAACTGGATTATGAGAATGACATTCAACGTAATCGGGGTAACAAGATTCTCCGCTTTTTGAATTAACTATCAGCGGAACCTTGCGTGCGGTTCCATCGGTGTTAAGAGTGACTGAAACCGCTGGTTTTGGCAAAAACTTGAGAGGATTTTCTAATAATGTTTGCCGACTTTATCGACTCTTTTTACAGTTAATACCGTACAGCTGCTGTGTATCCAATTCCCTCCTCCTTCTCTCCCTTATACTAATCTCTATATGCAGAACTAATCTAATCAAAGTTAACAACTGCTTCCTTCCTAACTGAATAACTCGATCAAATTTGACTCATTACATACGTTCTTTTAAATGAATTACTTCCCAAGCTCGTGCCCTGTTTCTAATGGCGACTGAAACTTGATCTAAAGGGCTTTAGATGGGGGCCACCGTGCCAATAAGTAGGAAATGGATCATAATAAGAAGATTGGCCACTTCCTGATGTTAGTACCGGGGAAGGAGGGGGGGGTTCCTTTTTCTGATGAGTATCTCAGCCACTCGTGCCAGTCTTCACTTAAGACGATTAACCGTGCCATATGGAAGCGACCCGTCGGCCTATATATAAAGCTCCTTTGACGAGACCAACTTGCAGCTCAGTGCCACGCCAAGTTGTCTCCTGGTAACACTTTCCATTCTTCGATTCAAATAACGTTAATGTAATCAGATTATTAACTTTTACAGCCATTTAGAAAAGAGGAATTCCCTCCCCGTTCCTAAGTACTAGTGCCGCAGGAGAGTTGGCTATTCATATTTTTGAGGTTCTCCTGCTGCTCAAGTGCTTAACCAATGGGTGGGAACTTTCACCGTCTAGTTAATACTTAAGTTTAGGTCAAAAACACGGTAACGATAGTGACACATTTTCAATGCATTTCAAGGAGAATTTTACATTTACAAAAATACACTTCCTGCTATTCGTTCATGCATGCATCCTTTAGTTACAGCCCGAGTCACATTTTTAAAAAATGCCGTTAACTAATAGTATATTAGCATTGGAGGTAAAGAGTCGATTGAACCACGCTATGTTAGGAAACTTTAATTAGATCCCTTAACCGTCGCACCTCCAGCATCAACGAACCTATGTCCCTGCTAGTAAGGTCCGTCTGAACCGCTCTATCCACAAAGTTATTTGGTAATATTACATTTGAGTCAATATGGCCAGCGCCGTAATGGAAGTCTTGTTCAGTATGTAACTGTGCTTCACACAACAGCATAGACGGAGGAAGCGAGTCCGTGTCGTCATCGCTCGAGTGGTTGTCGTCCTCGTCCACGAGTTCCGTCTTGACCCGTACGTCTGCAAATTCCAAATGAGCTGCGTCACCGTGCGACAGGAAATTGGGTGCCTCGGCCGGCAGGAGTAAAGGGTCCCTGCTGGAGTGGGCAAATTCTTGACGGTCCGTCGGTTCTACTTTTACCGTCCCATTGACGTGTCCGAAGACACACGCTTCCGACTGCGGCAGGGTTATTGTGTTACTTCCTCCAGGGCACAGAAGTAGGAAAGACGCTGTGGGAGCCTGCACGATAACAGCTCGTTCTGACTCGATAGTTGCTGCGCTTGGCTTGGTCTGCAGTACTGGCGATACAGGTGAGGTGACCACTGAAGTATCCCTAAGCAAGTTGTTCTTCTGCGATAAACGTTTCTTGAATCGGGTGTACCGCTCCAGCGCTTTCTCGGGGTTGACCCTCGGGAGGAGTTTGTGGCCCATGTCGAGCGTCGGCGCCCACGCGGGGTGGTTCACTTCCATCAACGAAGCCGGTTTCCCTACAAAACAAACACGTATTAGATTATACAAGCGCAACTAGCTTCAGTCTATCTAACCTCCTACGAAATGAAGATCACAGATACGCGTTGACTTGGTGACCGCCATGTCCTTGCGCGCCAGGTTGGCAATCCACCGCTGTCGCCTGTTTGCGCTGATCTCCTTGACGTGGTCGCCTTGATTTTGAATAATGGCGGGAATCCGGTAGAAACTCCGACCGGAATTCTTATAGCCGTAGGAATTACACCCGTTGACGGCGCAATTCCACACCATTTTAACGGCGGAATGTACTCAACTCTACTGTTTTGTTTACGTTAAGATCCTGTTCGGCAGAATCGGCTGCCAAGAGTCTAACACAGAAATAGTTCCCGTTTCTGCCGCTAGATGGCGCTTTTTATAGAAATCTCTCCTAACCGTTGGGGCGCTACTGTTGTCATTTAACCCGTTGTTATTAGGAGCAGGCAACAAACGAGCTTCCCAAAAGACAAACGCTTTCGATAAGCTTGTCAGATAAGTCCCGCTAAGAAAATAAGACAACACACGCTTGCTTTGGACAGCGCCTATTAATAATGCAACTGGCGCAGAGGCATTCCGGAGACCAACTGCAACGGCTCCTCCTCCTCGTTTATTTTTAATTGAAAATCTAACCGCCTACATAGAGAACCATCATTTGGCAATATCAGTTTCACCAAATTAGAAACATCTTGATTATTGCAATATTATTTGGATATGATAGGATATAAAGAGGAGGAGGAGGTTTTAAAAAAACACACACCGTTTTTATGATGGCGTGCAAGCAGCTCATTTGCGTTTGTTTACTCGTTGTTCCTGCTAGTTTGAATAAGGAAAAGGGAGAAGAAGATAAAAACATGATGAGGAAAAGAAAAATAATGAAACAGATGAAAGATATAAAGAAAAAAGGGGCCGGCTTATTATGATAATGAGCCGAGAAATATTGTGGCAAATTGCTAGACTATTTACTGAGGTAATTACCTGTTTGGGGCTCCGATAGGTAATTTTTTGTTTCATTTGTTTTGTTTCCCAGCGTACAAGTCGGCAAAAGGTTGGCTTATGGGGCGCGCATGTTAAACGCGTTGAAAATGAAGACACCTTGTCACGACGCGAACGTTTTTACTCTTTCATTTTCCACAGATTCCTGACTCACTTTGAGCAAAGGCAACCGCCAATTAGGCATGGGCCAACGTCGGCAAATTACCTGCCCACTTTACTAGTTAAGAAATAACCCAGGGGTTCGCAGCACTTACAGCTTCCATTGATTTGCGAACCCCTCGGAAATAACCCCATAACAACTCCTTTATCCCTCCCTATTCTCAGATCTCTTAGTTGTATTTGGAAACCCAAGTCGTCCGGGGGAAGGAAAACAACAAGTCGCAGGTATATAATGTAGATTGAGAGGTAGAGAGAGCAGTCGGGTTGGGTTGTAATGCAGCAAACCTTTGTATTCATCGGGAAAACAAAACACGAACTCTCTGTGGTATGCGGCGTCCGCTCTTTTTGTTATCATTTATTTATTTTTTTTTAAATTAAAAGCGTTTCTCTTTTGTTTCAAAATCATCCTCAACCCCTCCTCTTTTCACTCATCACGCACACATTGTGATAACTCTTTTTCAGTCGGAAATTGTTTGTCTGTAATTACAGGGGGAGGAGGGCCGACTTTCCAACTGGGGAACTGTGTGACTTTCAGCCGCTAGATGGCGCTGTTGTTTCTCTCAAAATGGCGGCCGGTAGCGGCTGAACACCATCCGCCTATAAAAAGGAAATGGAGTTGGATGAATACTGGGAAAATAAAAGTCTGTCTACCGATTCATCTACCACCTGTACGTCTGTCTGTCTCTCTGTCTGTCTATCCATCTGTCTGTCTATCAATCTATCTATCTATCTGTCCATCTATCTATCTATCTATATGTCTGTCTATCTGCCTATCTCTCTATCTATGTAACTATCTATCTATCTATCTATCTATCTATACTATACTATCTATCTATCAATCTGTCTATCTAACTGGCTATCTATCTATCTATCTATCTATCTGTCTATAAATCTATGTATTTCCACTGTGAACCGTAACGTTCAGCCGCCAGGTGGCTCTGTTTACACTCTCAAAATGGCGGCCGTGCACTCAACACCACCCGCCTACAAAAGTTGATTTTGTCGAAAGTCGTCTCTCTTTCTGTCTGTCTGTCTGTCTGTCTAACTATCTATTTATCCATCTATCTAACTAGGTATCATATCTATTAATCTATATTTCTATCCATCTATATATCTAACTATCTAACTATCTATCTACCCATGTATCAACCCATGTATCAATCTAGCTGTCTATCTGTCTATTTGGTTCCACTGGGAATTGCAACTTTCAGTTGCTAGATGGCGGTTGCGTACTCTCTCAAAATGGCGGCCGTTCGTTAGCAGAACAAACACTACACCGCCTAACGAAAGCCCACAAATTGAGTTGTTTACCTCGCGCGCCCTGCGGAAAGTTGAAAAGATCACAATTTCAAACTGCAACTAACAATCCGGACGAGCAAGAGTATAAAAGAAGAGATAAGAGAGAGAGTAAGGCTCCGAATGAATTATGTAAATTGGTGCGATGAATTGTTTCCAAAGTGCGGGAGGAAAAAGGAGGTCCTTTATCCACACAACGGGGACCACCCAACAGGGAAAAACGCGTCGACTTTCGCAGGACACACAGCACAATAGACTTATCTGCATACCAACCTAATGAGTATTTGGGTATATTTTGACTTTGCAATTAAAAGATATGCAAATATGATTTGCATGTACGCGTGAAGTAAAAGTTTCAGAAGAAAAAACTGAAACGGATCTTGCTTGCTATCGCCATGGTCGTGACAGCATGGTGGCCATGGCAAAAAAGGCGTCGCTTGTTTGGAAAACAAGGCCATAGCCAAAAAACAAGATTGTAATTAATTGTTGAAGGGTAATTGAAGTCTAACGGGGCAAAGATGTAGTCGGCTTAATTAGCAGCCAACTTGGATGCTTGTACTATGAATACAAGTCTAATTAAATGAGAACATTAAATTTGATTTAAGCTGCTCTCCACCGTACATATAACACGTGTGGTCGACACTTTGGGATTCTATCAAAACCAGCAGGTGGCCGCCCGCTGCCTTCAAGAAACTTACCAGTTCAAAAGCGGGGTTCGCTACCCTGAAGAACTTTGCAATAATCTGACCGTCTTTGTAATCTGTCGCTCGCCTAGGCTACAGTATAGGATAATTTTAATCAGATGCGACATGGTTTTCAAATACTTTACTGGAAATCTCAGTCTAAGACACTGGAGAACTATTCCGGTAGGTCTTGGGTATCGGTCGCCGTCTGCAGGAAACGCCCATGCTGCAACATGGGCGGGCGACCGATACCAAAGACAGGATTCAAAGTTATAGTCTAATTATATAGAACATCTTTTGTCCCGTCTTTGGTATCAGTCGCTAGTCATGGTAAAGCTCCGTGTTATAAGGTAGGCTAGCGACCGATACCAAAGACCGTGTCCAAACTGCTTAGTGATGGTTCCAGTTACCAATCCGTCTTTGGTACCAGTCGCAACCTATGGGAGAAGTCCCATGTATTAGCATAGGCGAGCGACCTTCATCCTATCGAGCGGGATCTGATCATCTCATGTTAAGTCGCTATACAAACTGTAGTTCACGCTTAAGATTAAAGCGAACGACTGCTTTTCAGTCAAGAGTATAGCAAGTTGATTGCAGTTTACCCATTCTCCCATTTTTGTCTGATGGGAAAATCTATAAAAGTATAATGCTGGGTAAATAATTCTCACGATGGTGCAACAAAAGAGCTCATCAGTGTTTTGTGTTCTAAAGGGGCTGGGACTTCTCGTTAGTTGCAAATTGCGCAGCGTGAGTGTATTCAGTTTTAAGTGAAGCCATAAAACCCTGGTTTGGGCTTTTATATATATAACAAGAGAATAGACAGCAATCAAGTTCGAGTGTCTGGTGCTGCCACCTAGGGTCTTTTCTGATTGTGGGAAATTGCGGTCGAGGTATACTTATTTGCATTCACTAGGGTTTGATACAGTCAAGAGAGAAACAAGCTTTTATAATGCTGACATTATAACCGCAACTTGATTGGCCTATTACACAGATGTTTAAGGATACTTAGGTGTGTGTGTGTGTGTTTTTAGGGACGCTGTTGTGTTTATACACACTGTGTGTTTGGTGTGGTTGAGGAAAGGGGGGGGGGCTTGAATTGTAACAGTAAGCGGTATATTACGTTAGACGAGCGTAAAATAAAAGGTACATAAGAAACCAGCGTCACGCCGCGGATCCCGGCGCCATGTCCAAAATTAGACGGCCATTATCAAACACCACAGACTCATAACTTATCATTAAGAAGCTCCCACCTTTTCTTTCAGACTAAAAGACCCAACAATCTATCCCTATACACAATTTGACGCCAGAAAACACACCTATATCTATTTACGCGCCCAAATCACGGCTATTTACCGTTTTGGATATTATCCGCAACGCGTGGTTTTTAGGTGAACTTTCTGGCCGTCGGTTTCGTCTGTGCAACTGCTAACAAGCATTGTATGGGGAAGTGTATGCATCAATAAGTAGCACCATCGGAATCCATGAACTTACTACCTTGATTACTATTTCGAATGTAGCCTTACTTCTGCTACTATTATTTCTACTTCACTAATACTGCTACTACTACTACTACTACTACTACTACTACTACTACTACTACTACTACTACTACTACTACTACTACTACTACTACTACTACTACTACACCTAGTTTACTATCTTAGTAGCTATTGCTACAATGACATCTAGTTTGCTATCTTAAAAACTATTAGTACTAAAATTACTACTACTACTCCTTCTGTTTCTACTCATACTATTGCTTTAATAGCAGTACCATTACTAATAGTAATGCTGCTACTACTATACCTAACTACTATTACACTACTAACACTATTTCTTCTACTTTACTGGTACTACTACTACCGCCACAGCTATACTACCACTACTGCCACAGCTACTGCTACTTCTGCTATTCTCTATTACCAGCATTAGCTCTTTAACCAGACTACACTGCAACCACCACTCTTGATGCTGCTTTCTTCTTCACCATGAATATATCGATAGCTTTTTTTCAGAACTAAGACTTTTATATCATTCTTCTATAGTTTACTTTATTCTGCTGCTTCTATCATTTTGCTATCAAATCATAGATAATCTATAGATCCTACAATTAAAACTTCAAGTACAAAGTCTGGAACAAATAAAAGGGGCTCTGGCTGGGCAAAAGTTGACTGCTTATTATTCCCAAACTATCACAGATATAGCACCGCAAAAAATATTGCGCATAGAACTAGTAGTACCTAATAAACTGTTAAAGTTTCATTGAAATCGGGTTGTTAGTTTATCCGAAATAAAATCCTAAAATTTAAGCTAAATTACCAAATTTGCCGCCATTCCGAACCCTTTTTTTGGCACTATAGATTGTACTCTGCAGCAGCACGAGTCGTTTTAGTAGCTTAGTTTATGTGAGTATCTATTAGAGAGCCACTGACGTATTCATTAGGCTAATAATAATGAGGTAAGAGAGTTATATAGCGAGCCACTCAAGAGTCTCGGGTATTAGAGGAGATTGTCTGCTTTGCTGACGGGATGCAGGAAAGCGGATGCTCTCCATAAGAGCCTGGGTGAACTGTTGATGCAAATGAGATGAGGTTGGCTGATTTGCATGAGCATAAGCGTCGGCTGCCAGGAGAAAAACGAGGGAATTGAGACGCTGCGCATTTCCAGGCAAATGCTGCACACGGCGTATATATTTAGCCGGGGCCCCAACTCGTTAACACGCCCTGTACACTCAACTTGCACTTGTGATAGGGCCAGCTGTTTAACAATTGTTTTCTCCCTCGACATGTCTTCATTTACGTCGCATCCCCCGTGCGCCCAAACCCGCTGCAATTAAACAACTGGAAATTTTATCTCTATAGGATTTTATCGCAAATGAAACGACTGAATTAAAGTTAGTTGATACAATCACTACAACTTATAATATGTATTTTAGAGTAACTTATGAGTTTATTTGATACTGCGTTAGGGCAGTTTGATATTTACTTGATAATCGCTTGATAATTAATTGATAATTACTTGATAATTACTTGATACTTACTTGATAATTACTTGATAATGACCTGGTAATGTGATGTACCACGTACAAGGTGATCTTTTCCGAACTACTGAAAACCATCCGACTTACACTGATATATGATGGCATTATTTGGTTATATATAGTGATCTATAGTGATTTACCTGATATCGTCGTGATAATTAATTGTTGACTAATAGTCTGGTTAACTCGGTGAATTTAAATTATAAGCCTCGATAATTTAATTCATATTACAGCTGTTATTATAGCTTCCTAATTAACTTTATAACCTCCCTGTCAACACAAGTTAATGATTCTTAAATGCTACAAAGACATTATATGATTATGATCATGTATGTTTTGAATTTCTATGTTTTCGGTTGAACTGGCGGCGGCAGTGCGTAATGGCTTGGGTAAATCGACCGCGCCGCTAGAAGACAAAAGCATCAAGAGCTCAAGTTTGCCATTGTTTTCCAGCCGTCTAATCGCATACACGCGCGTCTCTGTTTTCACATATGAAAATTAAACGACCGAAACATGTCGTCGCCTTTAAGGAAGCAAAACATACCACCGTCGTGCCCAGTGTATAATAAAGAGGATAAAAGCCAAGTTGGTTGGTGGCGAGAGGGTCGGATGATTAACAGATAAAAAGCAAAGGGGTACGCTACTTCATTTAGGAATCATTGCGTGAATCTTAATCTTACCATCATTTCTCACTGATTTTAGCGGTGATATAGTTTTTGATAAAGAGATTTTGAGAGGATCTTTCTAACTTTAGGATTTTATTGTGGGAAAACTAACAACCCGATTTGAATGAAACTTTACTACTGTATAAACTACTATCAGTTCTACATTCAGTATTTTTGTGGCTGCTATATCTATAAAAACTTGGGTGCTATAAGCGATCAAACTTTCCCCAGCGAGACCCTTATCCTTCTTGTCTTATAGTGTTACGGTGATTCTTGGGGACTAGCGAACCCCTCGGATCAAAGGCAGTAAACAGACAGCGCCGCCCTAGCGGGGTGCGTTATCGTTAGACACGAAAACGGCTAGGGCGATAAAGAGTTTCAATAGGCCCAGAGCCATTGTTGGTGCAAAGCCGCCTTTACTTAATGAAATTTCCTTTGTCCGGGTATGTAAACACGGTCGACATTTCCTTAATGAACGCCTATTCTTCACTTTATATAAACCGTGTGTTACATCCCTTACTGTTTTGTACACTCGGATTGAGTTTTCAAGTTATACCTTCTCGGGGCCCAAGGGCGCTGCTTTCCCTTACATCAACGTAGCACTGAAAAATAACGGTAGGTGAGACAGATAGATTGATGGATGGACATATAGATAAAACATAGACAGATAGATAGATAGATCGATAGAAGGATAGATAGACGGACAGATAGATGGATATATAGGTAGATAGATGGATATATATTATAGACAGACAGACAGACAGATAGACAGACAGACAGACAGACAGACAGACAGACAGACAGACAGACAGACAGACAGATAGACAGACAGACAGACAGACNTAGATAGATAGATAGATAGATAGATAGATAGATAGACAGACAGACAGATAGATAGATAGATAGATAGATAGATAGATAGATAGATAGATAGATAGATAGATAGATAGATAGATAGATAGATAGATAGATAGAAAGAAAGATAGATAGATAGATAGATAGATAGAAAGATAGATAGATAGATAGAAAGATAGATAGATAGATAGATAGATAGATAGATAGATAGAGAGACAGATAGACAGATAGACAGATAGATAGATAAACTGATACACAGATAGTTAGTGTAGATAGACGGATAGATATAGCTAGGTAAGTACGTAGATAGGTAGACTGTCTCAGTCCAAGTAAGGACGAAGATGATATAACTATCACGCTCCAAATGACTATACAGCCATATCATTGAATATTCAGTGACCGTGCGAAGAGATCCAGGGCTTCACACACACCAGCATCCAGGTTTATTACAGGCAATATAAGGATCGATTCATATAAAAGATATACGAAATGGTGAGGAAAAGGGAGCTGATAATGGGAAGCCATTAGGGAAAAGGCAGTAAAAGGATCAGTTTTGTTCATACATTTGTTGATCGTCGGGGATTTCTCCTGCGTCAATATATATATCTCCTCCTCCTCCTCCTCCTCCACCAAACGATCCTTTTCCACTGACGCGGCCATCTTTGAACGCTGTATGGAATAGGGAAGGGGGGAATCCATGGGAGCCAATCGCTCACTTTAGCTCAGCTAAGGGCTAACAATATGGCGGCTATCAGCAGCCCTGGAGTCAGAAACGTAAGAGAGATGAAGCGATTAGATACGAGGAGACATATATACTCTCCTTTTCGTTCATTGGTCCGTCGCCTGGGGGTAGCCACAGGGTTCTGGGGGTGGGTGGAGGATGAGAAGGTTAAAGGGGGAGGGGGGGCAGG
>JAIQCU010000609.1:0-41157 GCA_022114935.1 Leptestheria dahalacensis | reverse complement strand
ATAGATAGATAGATAGATAGATAGATAGATAGATAGATAGATAGATAGATAGATAGACAGATAAGCTAGAGCAACCCAAAAATTACCAAGTGTAAACCTAATGATACTTATAACGTTGTTAGCAATTTGTTTAAATCGGTTTGTAAATACTGACAATATAAAATCCAAAATTTTAAAAACCGTCATACCTACAGCCATTCAGAACCCTTTTTTCATGCTCTAGACTAGTACGTCCGCTTTTCTGGCCTCTGTTAGTTGCATCACTAATCTGTGGATGCATATAGTTTAGTCAGTATAAACTATTAAAACTTACTAAAATTATCAATTGCAGTTATATTATAATAAAGCGAGAATATTAAAGTATTAATACTGAAATTAATCAGTATTAAGTACTAAACGGTAAGACATATTTTCAGACTTGTCTATTACAAACGGTACGATTTCGTTATTTCATAAGAGTATGGAGTATGTTTGAAGGGGCATGCGTTAGGAGGAACCTAATCCACTTTGAAACTCCTTGAACAGTGTAAAAGTCCTTAGCATTTGAGAACCAGCCAAGGGTAAGAACGCGTTTAGGGTACGTCACTTTTGAATTTTTTCTTCAAATCAGGCGGGGTATTTCAATACAGCGTTGTACGTGAACGAACTCTAATCCCAAGTTGAAGACTAGTCCGTGACTGGACTTCTGACAGACGTTTCTTCAACTCTCAAGGACTCGTATTGTTTACCCGAATACAAGTCACAGGATCATCTATAACCTACTTTAGTCCATCGCATGCCTTAGAGACTTGAAAGACCAAGAGTACTTTATCCAAATAATAGTATATCGTTTTATTAAGTTAATACAATCTCTACTGTCTGATTGTGAAAAGTATGTCATTGTTCAGGGCTCCAATCCAATGATCTTCACCAACGGCGTCGATTACGTAACCATCTACTACTGCAGCGACCGCGATGAGGGAGGTTTGGTATTCAGTATCTATTATGGAGTCATTCTCCTAGTAGCACCGGGACTCGTGATGATCGTCTGCTACGCTTACGTTATAAGAGAATTGTGGATCTCGACTCAAAATATGACGCTGCTGACAAACTCTACCAAAGCGTAAGTATTATCATTTACTATTCATTACCATCTCCCTTGCGGTTTTAAGTTTTAAGTATCACTAACACATATCTCTCCATTATTATTATTATGTATATTGTAATAAAATTTCAGTAAGTTAATTCAGAACACGAGTTTCGAGTAAAGGCACAGTGCGACTTCACTGATAAAAATTCGTCTGCTGCACACATATACTTTTACAGCGTTGCCATATCGTGCAATAAAATTACAATGAAACTACTCACTGTAAAGCAAAGTAATTTCAATATGTACAAGCGTAAGTGATTACGTATAGTAAATATAATATATATGTATATCCTTACGATTATAAATATCGTTATCACATATATGTGTATATTGTAAATGAATCAGTAGTATATAAATAACTAACATCGACGCTGTATGGTTTTAGTAAAAACGTCTCGTACCAAAAGAACAAGGTTGAGCACATAATGAGTGCGGCAAGGCAAGGTCTTCGGTATCACTAATACTGCTGCGCGGTTAAAGCCCAAATCAAGCCAATAGATCTACGATGGTACAGTCTAGAGCAATGAAAAAAGTGTCTTGCTATATGAAATTTGATCGCTTATGGCACCCAAGTTTTCAAAGATACAACAGCCAAAAAAATACTAAAAATAGAACTAGTATTACTTTACATACTAGTAAAGTTTCACTTGAATTGGAAGATTAGTTTTGCCAGAGTAAAATTCTAAAGTACGAGGATTATTTTGATTCTCTTTTTATGCTCTAATGCGATACTTTGAAGTAATTTAACGTTCATTTAGCTGCTAATTTAGTCTTTAGCGAATAAAACATTGTCTCACTGCACATTTTAGTCAAGTGTTTTATATTTACAAAGATTCGAGCAGATCAGTTCCCTTCCCAGCTGTAGGGTACTTGGTTTTCGTTGCCTGCTTTAAACTAAACAAAAGAAGCGTGTTTGGACATCTAACGAACCGGGATAACAAAGCTTTGGCAGCTGCACAGGCAAAGTCGGTTTATTGAGTTCATTAACTGTTTTATCGTCGGTGATGCTGGTCTCAGCCGAATTTGTAGCTATGGCCGTGGTAAAATGAAACAATGCTACTTATACCTGTCCCCTCCTCGGTACCTAAATACTAAGTAATCACTACTATACTTATGCAATACTAATGAAACTATCTATACCCAATGTCGAATTTAACTTAATCTAACATTATATATGTATATATATATCTATTATTACGTTTTTAATGGCTCGAATACGTTAACCCATCAGACTTGTCAAGGTTCCGACATTGTTGCTTTATATCTGGTTGATGATCGCTCTTGGTACTACTCAGTTCCAGTTCCAGTAATTTCCGTTTTGGATTTGCATAAACCCGAGAATGGATTCTTGAGAGCACATTTCCATTTAGATATCGTTTGACGAGACCCTATTAGTGTAAATATCGATTACCAGGAGCGCAACATTGTCGAGGAAAACACGATCCCGTACACATGTCAAACCAAGACGTTCCTGTTGAAACCAGATACCTCTATGACAATAGCCACAGAACTAGATTAAAGCTCCGTTTATATGATAACACGCTAGACTTGTAAATCGCTTGTATAATAAAATATTATGTCAATTACTTTAATTACGAGTTTATTACGCGTTTATAGTATTATATGTTATACCTGAAGTAAATTTATGTATTATCACAGGAATCGCATTGGCAAGAACAACAGCGATCGAAGTCGTCGATCTTCGGTTGAGTCCAATTACCCCAGCGACTTTAGCCGGGGTCACGGAGCTTGTCTGACCCCGTGTCACGGGCCCTGCTCGTCAAATGTTCAGCCGTCGCCGTGTACGCTGCAAGTTGACCGGCCGCGGCGCGACGCCACACGCCTGCTGCGTGCAGAACTGCCTACCGAGACCAGCAAAAGTGGAACTTTCCAAGTTGGACTTTAACCTTTTTCAAAACTTTGCACGTTTTATGAAATGGTTATACTTAAATTTACTTATAACTAGAAGTTATTCTAGTCAAAATTGACCGTGTATTTACTATGGTAGTAGCTAACTGTACCGAAATATTGGGTAAGTCAGTCACAAGTAAATCCGTAACGAGTCAAGATAATGGAGAATCATCAGTAATTTTATTTAGTGAATGTAGTCAACGTAATACCGTTAGTTATGGATTAGTGGCATAATTCACTCCAGATGCTAACAATCTGAAACAAGAAATTAAGTATATTAATCGGACAAATAAAACGATTCTTATATTGCTATTATTGTTATTGATTATTATAAATGATTTTGACATTTTTGTGTTAGACGTCACTGGCTAAGAGCAAGAAATCGCCATCAACTCTACGTAAGGTGAAAAAGACTGAAGATGCACGTGGAGCACGCAAACAGGTACTGTAAACCAAGCAACCATCTCTTACGTCAGTAAACCACCGGAAAAGTTTTAGCAAACGCGCATCAATCAAAGTTTCCAGAATCAAATGTTAACTTTTAATAACGTGATCGAATTCACTGATGACTTGCATTATGAACTTTGGGCAAGTTTTTCCCAGTGCAAAATCCCTGCAGGTCTAACCAGATCTGGTTATGGTAACTTACAGAGGTAAGAAACTGCTGAAACTGCTGATATTCGCCCCAATTCAGTAGGCAGACGGTTAGCGAGTAGTCGTTCAGCATTGGGTATCCGAGGAGCAATTATCCGAAATATTGTTTCTCCATTATTTATAAGGGGAGCGCGATGATTGGTTATCCTTGGACAGCGAAAAAAGGAAAGCGTAAAAACAACACACGGCTCTTACATAAATATTTCCACCGACATGGAAAGCCTAGTAAAACATGTTTTTCTATGAAATACACAAGGCAGACAGAAATAAAAACATCCACTCTGCAGCACGTGTTGGGATCCAAGTGTATAAGTGGTTCTGGGGGGTCTTGTCCCACACATTACTCACACCGCTTTTAGCCTCTTTTCTTCTAGAACAATAAAAAGCCCTCACACTGGAATTAAATCAATCAACAGTTAATTGAACTGAACTAATTATAGAAGATCCATGGAATTTCATTTTAGTAGAATTGAGTAAATCAATGTCGTTTCACCTTGCTATTTTTGTCCAAACCAAGAAATAAGAGCAAAGTAAAAATAGAACCTATACGGGGAAAAAGCAGCAAAGAGGGAGAACATAATTAAAAGATAGTTACAAAGCTATATCTGGCAACCTTATTGCTTTTGGTTTCTGCACGGGGTGCCCTAACGAAACTTTTAAAAATTCCATCTATCTACATGTCTATCTGTCTATCTGTCTATCTGTCTATCTGTCTATCTGTCTATCTGTCTATCTGTCTATCTATCTATCTATCTATCTATCTATCTATCTATCGATCTGTCTATCTATTTCTGATCCGTCTGTCCAACTGTCTGTCTATCTATCTCCCTATCTATGGATCTATCTATCTACCTAGCTATATACCTACCCATGTATCTATCTACTATTTACATATCCACCCGCCAACCTACCTACCTATCTGTCTATCAGCCTATTTGTCTGAATCGCAATCTACCGTCCTATCTAGCTAAAACAACCTGAAGCATCTAAATACAATTTCTATAATTAGTATAAGATTTTAGTTAACTTGATACTATACCAGAAATAAACAAAAGCATGTAAGCAGCAGTTGCAGATTAAAGTATAGAACTAAACGACTTACCAAATTCTCGAGCCGACAAAAAGATACAATTATTGCTTTTATCGCTTGATTTCCACTGAGCAATAGTTATGGTAGGAAGACACGGTGAAACCGACACGGAGTAAACGGACTGTCCCGGACAAATAACCCAGTTGACGCTCGTTGACTTGTTCGCCGCACTTTATCGTCTCCCGGTGGGCTCTCTACATGAAACAAGTGCCACAAATAATCAAGATTGATTAATGAAAGAAAAAGCGCAACCAAAGAGAAATCAACAAAGATATCGTATACCGAGTCATAAGTGAATGAAATGGCTTTATAACCAACGTTTAGTTGCATGCATCATAGCGTTGTATCTCTTCTGTAATACGTCATGTATTCCGTAAAGGGCTTATGTACTATGACGTCACGTCACGTGACCCCTCTATGAGAACTCCATAGGCCACACACGGAGTCAAAGCTTAACTTTCCTAAAGATTGTTTACTTCTTTTATTGAAGTCATCAGACACTAACCAGTCATCAATGTTAAGTTTATAATCTAGCTAGGGGAAATTAATGGACGAAAAAAGTCTCAATTTGATATGTAAAGGATTCGATCAACTGATAGTTAGACCGTCAAGATGGCGGGCAATTTGAAAATGCATAAGTTCTATAGCCATTATAGTTATAGTTGCCTCATCATAGCACCCATTCATTCAGTATAGTAGTAATGTAGGTATGCATGTGTCTATAACATAGTTCCATGTATGTTAAACATGGACATGTAGCCTTGTTCTGCGTGTGATACAGGATTTTGGAAGAAGGTAACTTTACCAGCAACAGCGATTAATTTATTGTCTTTTTGATTAACTTATCGGTTTAAAAAAAACTGTAGACTAAAATCGATAAGCAATCTAATAACAATACATTTAAGAATAATATATAATTGATATAATTAAAATGTAATAATCCAGTAGTTGAAGCATACACCTTCTCCTCATTTACGAATGCTAATTCTTTTCACGTTTTTTTTAACTTTGATATCAACGTACTCCAAAGTTCATATTTCAAGTGAATTTAATGAATCATTTTTAATGAATCAAGCTTTCAGTGCTATAAAACTTCATAGAATTCAGGTAAAATTTTAATAAATTTACAGCATCCTGTACTTATCTTGTACTGTTATTGTTTACCATTCAACCCATTATATTGTTATTGTTATCCAGCGTTTTGAAAGCGCACTGCTTATTTTTCCTCTGTCATTTTCACTCTGTCATGTGTTTGCTTTTCTCAGTCTGCCTCGCATACATTGCTATGCAATTAGATTCACACTGTTATAAATTCAAGTCTGCTTTTTTTAAGTATATGATCTATTGCTGTTAGATTTATTTATTTATTTATTTATTTAATTCAAATTACAGGGCAATCAGGCAATCATCTATTGCTGTTAGATAGTCTTGTTACGTATCTGTAAAAGTATTCAGGTGACTCAGTGATGTTGAATCAAAGCCATTTCTTTCGAGAAAACAAAACCTAAGGGAGGATTCCTCTTATAATCTGTACAGGTCATCAAGATGCTGATCCTCGTTGTGGTTCTATTCCTGGGCTGCTGGGGTCCTCGCATCCTCATGGAGATCTGCATCAAGTTGCAGTGGGTCAGTTTCACTCCGATGGTTTACAAGACGCGCATCGCCCTCTACTTGCTTCCATTCATCCACTCTTGCGTCAATCCACTCATTTACACGCTCATGTCCAAGAACTTCCGCAGATCAATGGCCCGACGCTGCTGCGTTGTCACCCACCACCGGCACCAGAATCACTTGAACAACTCCAACTACTGCAACTGTAACTGTCAGTACAGCACGCACGCCACGCAGCCGACCATAACTATCGATTTGGACCCGCCGAACCATCGATTAACCAAATCTGATAAAGCCAGGTCCTTGAGGAACAATATCATCACTGTAGATGTGGCCAGTGACCAGGAAACAGCTACATCGGCACTCTGAGAATGTAATAGGAAAAAAGCCCCAACACAGATATTGAAAATTGATTTGCGAGCTACACGAGATTGTTGTATATTATATTCGATATTGGATAACTGTATTGATATTTTATCAAGAGATATAGCCATGCTTTTTCTTTATATTGCACGCCATATTGCCATACACAGAGTCTGTATGCGTATGTCAAGGACGGCGCTTTGTCTGATGTGAGATAATACATCCATAGCTGGCTAGAGAAGCTTTTATTTATCAACGTGTGTCTGGTCTTAACGTCGAGATAAAATTGTTTTTTTTGCGAGCAGTATTAAGGGTCATGCAATGCCCACGTTGTTTGGATTCCGGGACCACGTGCCCATTAAACACCGTTAGTTAAGTCACAAGGGACGACTTGATCCACTTTTAACTTGCTGATAACAATCCGATATAAATAGCCACGGGAGTGTACTTGAAGTTATGTTGTAAACCGACATCAACTTGGTGCACTGCCAGCCTGGGTAAGTAAGGTTTTTCTACAATCTAACCGAGAGTGTTATGGTCCAGCGTCTCATAAGAATTTAATACTACCAGTTAGCAGCTTTACTACTTTAACTGTTTTATTTATTAGTTAGTATTAGGTATTGGTATTTAGTATTGGTAGCATTGGTACTTGACTATTAAAGAACATGTTAAATATTTTAACAGAAGAAAAAAATTAAAGTTAATTGAAAACTATAAAGTCTTCTGACCTTCTTAAACGTATTTGAGGGTGTTATGTAATTACTGTTGGATACTCTACACCATCTAGAATCTATAAACCTCAACTCTGCTTTGTACTGCCTATCTATCTATCTATCTATCTGTCTATCTGTCTGTCTATCTATCTATCTATCTATCTATTTATCTATCTATCTATCTATTTATCTATCTATCTATCTATCTATCTATCTATCTGTCTATCTGTCTGTCTATCTATCTATCTATCTATCTATCTATCTATTTATCTATCTATCTATCTATCTATCTATCTTATCTATCTATCTATCTATCTGTCTATCTTGTCTATCTACCTTAACTTAATTCTTCGGTTTGCCTTCTTTTCATGGGTAATCACACTGAGTGTCCGAAATAACCATAACCCGTTGATATCTCAGTTAACCGCAGGTAAAATATTTGGTTTATTGTAACACCATCTTTAGAACTTGATTTCCTTTGACGGTACACTAATGATTTAATTTAATTAACTTTAAATTTTTTAAAATATGTACTTTATAGATACACGCCTACAATGAAGATCCTTCTCCTGTTGGGTTTACTCTGCGTGTGTGTCGGCCAGATCCATGGCGATTGCTACGCCGACAATGACAACCCGTACCTGTACTTCGCTACCAAAACATCTTACAAGTTCATCAAGAACACAAACATTGATCCTATAACCGTTGAGGGTACTCGCATATTTTCTCTAGTTTGTCCCTATTATAGTATAAAGTACAACTGTTACCTTAGGTTGCTCACCTGCACAAATGTGGCTCTTTGCTCGTCATGGAACACGCTACCCGCGAAATGATCCACCGCTGGAAATGGAGCTCGACGCCATGTTAACTCAACTGCCATTGGTGAGGAGAGCTATCCTTGACAACCACGAAGCTGGAAGAGGTATAGTACTCAGCAAATTGCTATTCAAATCCTTAGTCACGTGGTACACGTTTGTTTCTACCAAAGTTGTAACTTGCATAGCTCGTCGGCTGCTGTTCAAGGGCTTCATATCTATCTATCATTCAATCGTATCTATCTATCTATCTATCTATCTATCTATCTATCTATCTATCTAACTATCTATCTATCTATCTATCTATCTATCTATCTATCTATCTATCTACCAATCTATCTATCTATCTATCTATCTATCTATCTATCTATCTATCTATCTATCTATCTACCAATCTGTCTATATGTATATGTGTATCTATCTATCTATCCATGCATCTATCCATCCATCTATCTTTCTATTCACCTACCCATCTACTTAGCTAGTTACAATAGTTAACCTGGAATGGGTTTCTTAAAATGCAGGTTCCCTCTGCAGCGACGATTTGAACAATTTAGATAGTTGGACCATCACCATTGATCCGGCCGATGAAGAGAAACTGGCTCCCGCTGGTGAGGAAGAACTTATGGACTTGGGCGACCGCTACAAGGCTAGATTACCCGATTTACTGGATCACTCTTATCGTGAGTCTCGCTATAAGGTACAAAGTGGCTTACAACACGTTCCCTGGTGATTCGCTCGTTTCTTATACAAAGCTGTGACTTTTAGTTCCGCTTTACGACGGCCAGTCGAACCGAGAAGAGCTGCAAACGCTTTGCCGAGGGAGTGTTTGGAAACGAAGAGGAAAACACCATCAACTATCCTGAACCCACTGAAGAGGATCCCCTGCTTAGAGTATGTTTTCCTACCTTCAGCGCATACCCTCAATTGCATTCAACTCGCAAAAACTTAATCAACTAAAAAGTTACATTTTTGTTTCTATAAAAAAAACTACGAGTAGTTCTACCAGCTGTGCACGAAATGGATCAACGAAGTCGACAATAACACTGAATCCAGGATCGAGAAAACCAAGTTTACCCAGGGCCCTGAGGTTGCAGAAACACTGCGAGCCGTTTCACAGCGTCTCGGCTATGAATACACCTTGACTCTGAGTATACGTTAATTCCCTATCTTTATATGAGGTTTACTATTGAACTATTTGAATGAAGCTGAAGTTACCAGTTCGTGCGGAAGTATACAAACAAGTTATTAAGGTTAATTATTTTGCGCAGGCGAAGTCCAGTTGATGTACTCGATGTGCCGCTACGACAAGGCCCTCAGTTACAAATCTCTGTCGCCTTGGTGTGCCGCCTTCTCGGAAAGGGACTTACAAGTACTTGAGTACATCGAAGACTTGGACTACTATTACAAGGACGGCTACGGATTTCAAATCAACTGGGAACAGGCATGCAATCCTATTGTGGATCTGTTCCAGCACATCAAGTAATCTCCCTTTATCCACCTTTGTCTAACAATGAACATACTTGTCTAACTAATCTATCAACCTATCAACCTATCTATCTATCCATCTACACTGTTCTATTTATCTAGCAACCTGTCTATACCTACCATCAAACATATCTACCAATCCACGTCCATCTGCCTATCTACCTATTATCTAATAAATGTGTCTATCTACCAGTCTACCTATCTTTCTGTCTATCTGTCTGTCTATCTGTTTACCTATCAATCTATCTCTCTCTACCTGCCTATCTACCTGTTTCTCTGCCTATTTATCTATCTAGTCAGTCTATCAATATATTGATCTGTTAATTTATCAGTCTGTCAATCTATCGATCAATCTATCCTATCTATCTATCTGTATCTCTTCCTAACAATTGAATAAATCCTACAGGGTTCTACTCTGCACTCGAATCCGTTTGCTCCTGAAGTGAAATTAAGTAATTCAGTTTCTATTAATTCTACCGTTGTTATAGCATAATCGTCAGCGGTCAATCCAGCGAACCTTACGGCATCTTCTACTTTTCCCATTCGGGCGCTTTGGCGAAACTGCTCGCACGATTCGGACTGTTCAAAGACGCAGAACCTCTTCGTGCAGACAACTTCGTGTGGCAGCAGGCCAGGCAATGGAGTACATCGAGGATCCTTCCTTTTGCTTCCAACTTGGCATTTGTTCTATTCAAGTATAATTTCATTTTTTTTAATCACTAAACCAGTACTTAATCTTCTCTTCAATATTTAGATGTGATTTGGGCACCTATCGAGTGCTGCCTCTTCTCAATGAACGCCCGGTGAAGATCCCCGGCTGCACGGATGAAGCTTGTCTGCTGTCGGAATTTGCTGCCATCTTCCAACCCATTGTATCTAGCTGTGATTTGAACGCCATATGCGAAATTGCCAACTTTTAAGGAGAACTTTATAGCAGGGACATTGTATCAGAAAGTAGCAGTACTTAGGTTCGCCGGCCGTAACTGTTAAATACAACGATGCAATAAACTTTTTGAAACTCACTACGGCCACTCGCGTAAAACTTGTCCGTCCACTACGTGAATTTAATGATCAGAAAAAGAGCCCTTTTAAGGTATAACAAAATAATGAAAGTCGAGACTTCTTATCAATGTAATGGCCTTTGAATATGAAGCGTATATCGCTTTTTAGTGGACTTACCGTAGATTTCGACTTTTACTTCTTAACTTTAATTCACGGTTTAGTAAGCAACGATATTTTCGATACCCATTTTACCGTAAGAATGAAATAGTATACCTAGATAAGTTGGATTTAAATGCTCCATCTGATCTACCATTTTAGTTTTGAATCTAAGCGCCAGGTGGTTCATTGGTGTGAATCTTGTCTGAATTCGTACCTACAGCGTAAGGTGCTATCACAAACCCTAAGGATTTGGTCAAGGCTTTATGTACATAATCTTTATCTAGATGGATAGACACCTAGACAGAAATAGTTAATAGATAGGTCGATTGATAGATAAATAGGTAAGTAGATAATTTTTCTTATAAATTTTACAAATTAGATTAGATACATTTGGGCAATACTCAGTCATGAGTAAGCCCAATAACAATAAAAAGGTAGACAGGTAGATAGATATATGAATAGATAGATAAACAGATAGATAGATAGATAAATAGATAGATAGATAGATAGATAGATACATAGACAGACAGACAGATACAACATTATAAGAATAGTATGTTAATGTTATTATGTTTAGTTTAATTGCGTTTGAATGCAAAAAGCAGCTATTTGAACATCTTGGATGCAGAATACCTTCCTTTTCTGTTTTTACATCCTTTTTCTACGAAACACAACTCACAAAAGTGTTCGGGAAAGCCCCGCATGGTGAAGTTTCCCCTTATCGTGGCATTATTAACATAGCAGGAAATATTGCATGAAGAAAAAAACTAAGAGCGGATGACTTGCGGGTAAATTTCATATACCTAAGACGTAAACGGAAATGGAATATCATCATCATTACGACGAGTGCGAGAGAAGTAAACAATAGCGATATGAGATCGTAGCCTAAAATGAAGAACAGAAGCACACAGAGAATATAGATAACCAACTGGTGCTTTTTACTTTTGTCTGTATTAGGATAAAGAATTACAAGAGATAGAAGCGTCACTACCACCAAATAACATCCTCAACATATCCACGAAAGGTTCCAGTTCAAAGATGTTACATTCGTTGACGATCACTTACGATGGCAGTGTATATGCAACTGCAGATACTTATTACATTACATCTATCTATCTATCTATCTATCCTATTTATCTATCTACCTATATTCATCGTTTATTGGACGAGGAGCAACGACAGAATAAAACCCTTTCAGTCATTAAAAAGCCATTCATTTACGTACTGCCATAACATTTTATTCTGCCAGTCATTCGTCATGACAAACCTTGGGGCCAAAGTAGGTTTTGATACAACCGGCAGAGTACACTAGGGAACGGAGGAGGAAAGATAAATAGATAGATAGATAGATAGATAGATAGATAGATAGATAGATAGACAAATAGATAGACAGGTAGACAGATATACAGATAAACAGATAGATAGACAGACCGGTAGAGAGAGAGAGATATATATAAATAGATGGATAGGTAGATATATAGCTAGATAGAGATAGATGATAGGTGATTACGATAGATAGATAGGTAGATATATAGATAACGGATAGATAGATAGGTATATTTAGGTTAACAAAACAAATTTTTTTATGACATAGAATTTGAAAATATAAAAAACTGTATGCAACTGATATTCTATTAATCGTGCTTAACAGTAGAATGTCAATATCAAGACATATAGCAAGCGGAGCAAATTGAACTGCAAGAATATCAAATCAAGCGTTTCTCTATCGTACGTTTTCCTCGTGGTTTACGCTTACTGCAATCCAATTGGTCCTAGCCTTGATATCGCAATTGGTTCATGTACAGAAATACTCGAGAAACCACAGGTAACCTACTACAATAAAGTAATGCAAAAGTACACACAGCCATTTTATAATAACTTGATCCATATTTAGGACATCACTGTATGACGACGATTCATTCTTAGAATATCCTACGCTATCGAATGCATATCGTCGAATGCATTTATATCAATGTAATCGCCAGCTCACAGACAAAAGCCTAAATAGCTGCAATAAACTAATATAGTTCATTTTAGATAATTTTCTAAGTTTCACCGACAACATCGACTAAATTCTAATACATGTTTTCGCATTTCAAATTGTCGCGCCATTTTGAATACGTCGTAGATATTTTGTCAGTTACACTTTACACTTCCCATGATTTATCCTAATGTCGTAAATAGCACAGATATAGACTGTCAATCAGATATAGATCCTGTTTCGTACACTGCGAATTCAAATTTGTGGCGCCATTTTTAACACCAAAACAAAAGCAAGTTCGAATATCAGAAAATGTAATTTTATCTGGGTTTGACGGAAAAAGAATCGGTTACGGCGCGGTGCTGTACAAAAGCTTTGCCCCTACGAGCCTCAACAGGCATTTGCTGCTCGGAGGGCAACCGAGCGAGCTGTCGAATTCAGTCTTCATGTTGTACGTTTCAGTTCATATCTTGTGTTGAATTTAAAACTGAAGTCAAATTTGCAGGTCTCGTTTAGACGCCTAGAGAAAACATGGAAAATGAGAAGGTACAAATTTATCATATTCATCATTTCATCATCAATTTGCCATCACAAGTCAGAATCTGAATTCAGTTAAGTAACCTTACTGGTTTCGAACTTGCTTTATACATTACAGAATGGAGATTCCTACTCAAAACTAAAACATAACGGAAACCGGTCCGAAAATCAGCAATCATCCGTTCTGGACACTCTTCGCAACTCGATGAGGTTGAAAGGCAACAACAGGGCTGGCGCCCTCGTCGAGGAGGACACGGACTCCGACCCGGCCCGCAGCCCGAGAAGCTCGGCTTCTCCCGAGGATCACCGCAAGAGCATGTCCCACATGGAAGAAGCTATTTACTTGGATAACTGCCGAGATACTGCTTTGAAGTCCCTGAAAAACCTGTGTAAACACTACGCAGATGAAAACGGGCAGAATTTCACGGCGGGGAATTTCGTGCAACTTTTTTCGCGACAAGTAAAGAACTTTCTCTTCTGTACTTTTTTACGTTTCACCAATCAGTCTTAAGTAACATCTGAATATATACTAAATTAACTTATTAATTGTATTAGCTAGGTTAAATGGAAATGTTTATAATTTTTCTCTTATGCGAATAGAATAAATGCGATAGATAACATTCCATTGGCTTTACTTAGAGCGTCCTGGAACAGGTTTTCAAGCTATTCGACTACAGCTGTATCGGTTTCCTCAAACAACAGGATCTCGCCGACATGTTAAAACAAAAACTCAGGTGATATTATTAAACTGTTTATCTCAGTCCTAAGTTAATATTTAATATTAATGCCAAATCGATATTTTGGATCGATAAACTATCAACTTTCTAACTCTTATTTGATAAATTAAATCTAATTATATAAACTTACTTTCTATTTTGTTTTTCCTTCCAGTTCGCCAAAAGGTTTAGAGTTTGCCGAGCTCATCGAAACGGTTGCTTACGTCATCGGCGACCAGAATGACTTGACTGTCCCATTATTTAACAACACCTTCACATCAAAAGGGGTATTTTTCAAATGAAAACTAAAAGTTGAGGTTAATAAATTAATTTATTGCCATGGCTTCCAAGGTTTTGGCTAAACTGTACAAAATCATTGACGTCGATAACGTCGGTTTCCTAACCACCGACAAAATCATGGAATTCTTTGTGCAGTTAACCAATAGGAGGTAAGATCATGTCCTACATTCACTTTGTATAAGTAAAAATAGATTCTTATAATATTACATTATTACAGTGTAAACTTTTTCACCGGGTATATCATATTTTAGTATGGTTATATTCAAGTGATGATTTACACTAAATGATTATAATGAATGTATTGAATTATTTTATGATTATGTGAAAAGGTCGACATCCGAAATAACTGAGGATCAGTGGAAGAATTTGGAGCACGTGTTTCGTCAACGGATGAAGGACGACCGCCATGTTTATCTTGACGATTTCAAGAAACTGATACAGACCAGAAACGTTAGTAAATCAAAACCGCAAAATTTTATTCCGAAGCTCAGCGTACACTGGATGTGGTTATTGCCACATCATTATATCTGCCAATTTGTCGCTTTTAACATTAACATCGATAATGTTGAATTTAAGAAGGCTGCTCTTTATCTATCTACCTAATTTTTGACCTATCTATCTATCTATCTATCTATCTATCTATCTACATATCTATCTATCTACTTACCTATCTATCTACTTACCTATCTATCTATCTATCTAACCATCTATCTGTCCATCTATCTATCTGTCCATCTATCTATCTGTCTGTCTACCTAGTTATATCTATCTATTTGTCTATCTATCAGTCCATCACTCTATCGATCAATATATCCAACTATCTATCTATCTATCTATATATCTATATATCTGTCTATCTATCTACGTATATATCTATCCATTCATCTAAAACTTGAAGCGTAATATATTATAATACATTGTATTAATAACTAAATTACAGACCTTCTTTGCCGAGCGAGTTTTCAACATCTTCGACAAAGACGGATCGGGAAGTATATCGCTGAATGAATTCAAGGAGAGCGTCCAGCAGTTCTGCGGCAAAAGCGTCGATGACAAGGCCCGTTTTCTATTTCAAGTCTACGATATCGACGGTAATCACAATTCCAATTTCTTATTTTTTTTACATATCTTAATTAAATTTTCATTTTTTATCAACCGACTGGTCAATGCCATTGAAATTTCTATTTAATGTCGTTATTAGTATCGTAAATAAAATTAGTAGAACGGGTCAATTATCAACTGATGTCAACTGACAGGCGACGGTCTAATCGAGATCGACGAACTGAAAAACGTCCTGCGAGCCTGTACCGAAGAGAACGGGATGAAATTCAGCGAGGAGCAGCTGGACGATCTCGCCGTGGCGCTCTTCGAAGATGCCAATACCGATCACCTTAAAGGGATCTCTTACGAGGAACTGAAAAACCAACTGCAGAAACACGCAGGGCTCCTGGATAACCTCTCCATTATGTAAACTAAGTCCTCATTAAAGTTCACAATTAATTCATGTATTTTCATTTTCATCGTTAATCCATAATTCATTCATTCCAGTTAATTTGTTGGTTCTTTCTATTATTTATATCTGGGGCATAGCATTGACCGTTGGTTGAAACCCGCTCAGCTGGACGCCGAACCAAAGAAAGTCTTCCCCTTTCGACTGAGTTTCGCCTCTTTGAAGAACAACTTTGTTTTCCTGGCCTTCCTCTTCTGCTACGTTGGGGTCAACGTCGCCTTATTCGTCTCGCGCGCCATCGAGTTTGTAAACGAAGGACAGAACGTGTTTTTCGTACTGGCAAAGGGAGCAGGTATTTTTTAAAAAATATATTTTGCACTCGATTTAACTCTAAATAAATTTACATTGATTCATTTTAATCTTATTGTCAGTTAATTTTTAGCTAATTGGTTTTTACATATTTTAATATTTTCTCACTTATTTTTTATTCGTAATTTTGCTATAATTAAATTTTATTGATTTAGTTGACATGAGGGTTTATTCGGTTGCTTGTACACAGGACAGACGTTGAATTTCAACTGCATGTTTGTTCTGGTTCTGATGTTGCGCCAAACGATCACGTTCCTCCGGGTTAACGGATGCGCCAGTTTCCTGCCGCTCGACCAGCACGTCTATCTTCACAAGCTGTGCGGATTCTTCATTTTCTTCTTCGGAATGCTTCACACTGTCATGCACTGCATCAATTTCCGTAAGTTTGTTAATTATAACATAGGGTGTTAAATTGTTAAATCAGCTTCATAATTTAGCAATTATTTCTATCGTTTAATATCTATTTAATATTTTAACGTCTGTAAACCGCAATAAAGTAATATATGTATTTATAATTAACACTTCAATCATCATATTAGTTATAATGACAATATTACCATTATTTTAGTTTATGTTTACGCATCTTCATTATTACTGAAAATCGTATAATTATAATCATCTCTTCATTTTAACTTTGTGTGTCCAAATTCATCATAGATTTTACTACTAGATATTATACTGGCTATAATGTAACTTTATTCACATTCTTCTCCTTTTTTTGCAGCCTTGAATGTTGTCCCGTTATTTAAATACAAGTACACGGCCGAGGAGTGGCTTTTCACCATGGAACCGGGTCTCTTCGGTCTGATTCCGGGCATCGCCAATCCCACAGGATGGCCTCTGGTGGCCATACTGATTGTTATGGTCCTTTGCTCAATGCCAATGATCCGCAGAACTGGAAACTTTGAGGTAAAAACTTGATCACAATTTTAAAATGTGAAATTATTAAATTACTGATCAATATTGTTATTCCAATTTATTATATTGTTATTATACGTTGTGTTATTATACGGTGATCAAGATTTGCATCTATAGGTTTTTTACTGGACCCACCTACTGTACATCCCATTCTGGGTCCTGGTTCTGCTGCACGGGCCCAGTTTCTGGAAGTGGTTCATCGGCCCGGGAATCCTGTTCCTCATCGAGAGAGCTATCCGCTTTGTACGGATGAGAATGGGAAGAGGTCGAAGTTATATCACCGAAGGAATCCTGCTACCATCGCGAGTAACTCACCTGGAAATTAAACGACCGCCCATGTTTCACTTCCGTCCGGGGGACTATGTCTTCGTCAATATCCCGAAGATAGCCAAAATGGAATGGCATCCGCTCACTATTAGCAGCGCTCCAGAACGTCAAGGTTTGATAAATAATAGCTTGTTTCCTTGAAATTCAACAGTCTGGATGTTTTTGTCCCCCTTTCATTGCAGATGCATTCAGTTTACACATTCGAGGTGTTGGTGGCTGGACCAATAAACTCTACGACTACTTTGAAAAGGAGCAGGCGAAGATCAATTGCAGGAGCGAACTGCGTGAAACGGGCGTGTCGTGTGAAGGGTGTAAGAAACTGCTTCAACCGTCGCGAGGAACTTTTAATAATCTGCGGAGGTCCGTTTCAATTCTAGTCTCAAATCAAACCAATCACATCTTCAAATCTACTTCATAATTTTAAAAAAAAATATTGTCTTAGTAATTGCAAGTTTTACTCAATGTTAATTCAAATAAATTTATTTCGGTAATTAATTTTAGAATCTAGTTTCTTGATAAATCTTTATTTTTATGAATATTTGGATCTTTGCAGTACTCTTTCCGTCTTCCGCTCGTCAAGCGACAAGACCAAAGTTCGTCATTCCTGCCGAAGAACCATCCGCAGACCGGAGAGGCTTCCGGACCACGCCACCTCGAACCAGGCTAACCGTCACACGTGTGCTATTTCAATGCCCGATGCTTTGGAACCGTCTAGCATTCAGTATTTCCTAATTTCGTCATCTTCTATTAAATTTTATCTCATTCTTAATTAATTTATAATAATGAATTATTATACTGAAATAAGACACATTAAATAAAATTATCATATTAAATTGGTGTTAAATTTAAATGTATCCTTATTCATCTTTTACTCGTTAAGGTATCTTCGTAGCAAGTCAGCCAAGGACTCTCGCGACGTCTCACCCAATCCCGATCGCCTGCAGACGACTTCACTGGAACTTAACTACCGGTACTTACGTAATCGACCCTGCGTCATCAGCGTCAGCGCCCCCGTTTCCAAGGAATCCAGCAAACAGACGGTTACACCGAGGATCTCCTACGCGCCCGGTTCGGAGAGGAAAACGTCAGCAGCCAGTGTTAGTCTGAGTGTACCACATGACCGCGTGACCACCGCAGAGGATGAGATAGCTTGCAAACCCCTGGAGGTAAAACAAGTTACAAAGTATAGACTTCATGTAATTCATAATCGTATATGGTCCAGCTGTATTTATAAACATAAGATACTAAACATCGGGTTAAGATAAAAATAGAAATTCGAGTCCAGCATTGGAGAAATTGAACCGTAATGACAACTGATATATAAATTATTTAACCGGATCAAGTATTATTTAATCAGCCCTTAGATACGGTTATAAGTATGTAATAGCCCTTAATTAAGTTATAATAAATTACATTAGAATTCAACTTTATGCTGGTGTTGTAGTAACTCCATTAAAGAAAATTTTATGGAAGTATAATTGGGCAATCAACAGTATTATGACACTAGCGTTATTTAGATTATAAAACATATTATTGAATGTTATTTGCAGATTATCATTGACGGTCCGTACGGCGCTCCTTCAAGTCACATCTTCCGCGCCGAGCACGCTGTTCTCATCGCCGCAGGCATCGGCGTCACTCCCTTCGCCTCGATCCTTCAATCCATTATGCATCGTTACTGGAAGACGAAGCAGTGCTGCCCGCGCTGCTCTTACGCCTGGAACGCTGGAATTCCAGAATCCGTCATGAACCTACGCAAAGTAATATCCTCTGCAATCTGCCTTTGATTCATATCGATTCCGGTTAATCCAGTACTGTATCAACGCTGGACTATGAAAATATCGATTCCGTGCGTCAAAGTATCGATATCATATCAAGTTCGCTCAAAATGTCTTATACGATTTATTACAGCCAAAAATTGATATCTCATGTGATAAACTCTGTTTTGTGAGACCTTGCCAAAATGTTCTGTCATATCGATATTTTCAATATTATGTAGCGAAGGAAAGGAGCTCCTGTATCAGAGTATCGATATTTTTTCAAGGCCCACCCAATACTGAATCATTTTATATTTAATGTGGCGTGTCATATTAAAAGAATTGCCATATCAGTATTTTGTTAACTGAAATGATATTATGTCCAACCATGAAATTTGTCAATAAGGAAGACGTTCATAATTAATTAATTATATTATATTATTGATGAGTACAATTAACATGGCTACTGTTATGTAGTTATTACTTTTTAACTGTTTTTGTAATCAGGTGGATTTCTTCTGGATTAATCGGGAGCAGCGCAGTTTCGAATGGTTCGTCGAACTGCTGTCGCAACTGGAGATGGAACAAGCGGAACTGGGCGGCGCCATGGAACGCTTCCTGGACATGCACATGTACATCACCAGCGCCCTCCAGCGTACCGACATGAAAGCTGTGGGATTGCAGCTGGCTTTGGACCTTCTGCATCAAAAAGTTCCCATTTTTACCTCTATCTTATATAATTCTGCTATTATATAATTTAATAATGTACGATTTCGATAAAATATAAGATGATAATGCTAAAACATCACACAGTATATTAAAATATTTTACAATAAATTGTGACAATACCATGACGTTATTATGATATTATCATGATATATCGTCTGGGAATAACAATTAATTAATTTTTAAATTACATTTATTAAATTAATGCTCCATAGAATCCTTCCATTAATCGAGTTTAATTTCCAGAATATATAAAATGATATAAACTGATAGAGCTATCGCTATTGACCACTGAAAAGCTATTATTTACACTATTAAAGTTAAACTTAACTGCATTAACTTACTTAAATTAATCAAACTTAAGCATGTTTTGGTTACTATTTGCCATTTCTTGTGAACAGGAAAAACGAGATTTGATCACCGGTCTGAAAACGAGGACCAATGCCGGAAGACCCAACTGGAGCAAGGTGTTCCAGCAACTTGTCGACCAGCAGAAGGGAGAGATCACCGTTTTCTACTGCGGACCTCCACAGTTGGGGAAAACGCTGAAGGAGAAATGCGACGAGTTTGGTTTCGACTTCCGTAAAGAAATCTTTTAAGAACCAGAGCTTCCCGCTTTCAACTTGTATTTCGCATTATCATAGCATAGTTCTATCTGGTCATCAATCCGTTTTACATTTTTCCTAAAATTGCTTTTTATAATTGAATTTTATAAGTTATTCGGAATATTTTTAAAAAGGGTATAGCTTTCCGATGTCTATACACCGATTTAATTATTTCAATTATCTCCTGTGCCTGATTACTGTTTGAAAACGTATTTGTTATCCTTCCCAAGAGAAAATGAAGGACGTGTTTAGAATCATGAATTCAGGATCCTAAATTGGCCCACTGTCAGGGTACAGCAGGATCCTGAATCATAAGTCAAGGTCCTTCCAGGATATGTTCGATTTTGTTGTCAACTCGAGTCAGCCATGTTAAGGATATAGTTCACGATATTCAGGCTGTGTGTAAGATCTTGTTCAGGATATTGCAGACTTGCTAATTTTTCACTGCGTTTCGTTCATTTAGGAGTTAAATAGATTACATTTTCGAATATCATTAAAGATAAGTACGAACTCCCAATGCAAACCGTCTGTCTAAAATATCAGCAGTTCCTGCCTCCATAAGCAACCAGACTGGAACTAGCGTTGGTTGAACTGCTGCTGCAGAGCTGCTGGATATTTTTTGCAAGAATACGAATTCAAGACGCTAAGGATTACATATTAGCACGTTACGTTTTCTTTTCAAAGATTAACTACGATTCAAATGTTAATAATTTGCTAATAAACAGTATATGAATAATTAAAAAATATATTACTAATGTGTTATTAACAATAATTAAATATCAGAATAGAATTTTGTAATATTATAAGGTTCAAATGTTTATAACTGCTCCCTATAAACTGAGGATCAGTTAGTTAACCAACCTATACAATTAGGCACATTATACTTGCATGTAAACTCAGTAAGGGTTAATTTCGAATTCTTCACTGACATGCTGCATCTTAGTAGTTTTTTTTATAAAGCGATGAACCTGCCGTTTCTTTCGGGTTATTTATTATCGCCATTATTATAAAACACCTTGGGGGGGGGGGGGAATGTAAACCGGTTTCAATTACGAACTTATCGTCTTATATCCAGAGGTGTTGCGCAACAAACTTTCACTTTCTTCGATCATTTGAGTTGAAAAAAAGACGTGCTCTTTTTATTTATAAAAATTCTTTTAAAAAAACAGCAGGATCCAATGGTTTTCTACTTAAAGAGAACCCGTTTCTTGCTTAATTGCCTTTACATTGATTACATTATGTGCAAATATATCAATTTACACTATATAACTAATTATTATTATTACTATCATCATTAATTTACTTTAATGGCAGGGAATTCAACCTTATAATAATATTCATCAAAGTTGATTAAGACTTTAAACATCTTGATGATGTTAATGATCAAAGGAAAGAAATTTGGTTGAATTTTATGGATGCTGGTCGCATCGTTGCGCAGTCGCTGATATCATCGAAGTGAGGAGACACGTTTCTGTTCTTTTTTGATTCTTGGCTATCTTATTTAATTAAAATACATTCACGGCACACACGGTGAGATTTTGACGACTCGGTGAAGCTGACTTGGTTTCGTCTCGTCTACCCATTTTACTTTCATTCCTGCCATCGGAATTTTTATTTCTAATCTGCAATTCTAACTGTTTTTAAGATTAACTTAATTTTTTTTATACTTTAATTCGCTTTTCGTATGTTTCAGTATCTGGAATTCTTATAGAAAAACGCAGGTCGATCGCACTGGGTATATGCGAGAATCTTTAACATCAATCCGTTTTGGAATAGGTTAAACTAAGTGTTATTTAAGATTTGAATTAGATGTCAGCATAACGATTACCACGTGTTAGCTAGGTCTACCCTTTAGAAGTTTAGACGATGGGCCAACTTTCACTTCGCATAGTAACAAGACCTAGAGACGAGGATTTGCTGTTGACACAAAAACTAGCTAGTGATTTTTTTGCTAACGCCGTAAAGTAACGAGTTTTCGTATACTTTTATTACAAATAATATCTATTATATAACAGCGAATATATACTAGTAATCTAGAAAGAGAACGAAGTTACTTCGGATAGCGGACTCTCTAGGTTTCGGTTGTTATTCGCGCTTATATTTACCAAGCTATGACGTAATTTACTAGATCAGTATCTTTGAATTTCAATTGTTGCTTTTAATATTAATTTTATTATAGAAATTACAATTAAGGTTTATAGATTAAATTAGAATAAAATTTGAAATTAAGTTTCGTAAAATTCCACTTTTTTCCTGCACAAATTGTGAATCCCCTCTTCAATAAGAAACAAGTGAAGTAACTGAAGAAATACGAATTGTGTAGCTGGAGTTATTACCAAGACGCTTTTATTATTCTAAAGAAGGTTCAAAAAGTCGTGTGACCAGTTTTTCCATTTTAGTCTTTTTACTTCTTTGTTCCTCATGTTTATTTCATGCTTTCAACAGTTTTTTTTCCAAACCCATCAAGCTGACTGGTATAAAAGGGACCCAGTCCGCCTTGTAGCCAAGTTAGTATCCGTCTAGTGGGCCAGTAGGGTTGCTGACAAGATACTAGTTCACTTCTATTGAAACCTGAAATACTATCAGTAAATATGAACTTGGTACTAAGGAAAGTCTTGATTGGTCTAGCAGTGATTGCTGTGGTCGCTGCAGATGCACGTAAGACTGAAATTACACTTTCATAAATACTTAAACTTGAACACTGAATCTGTCTGACATAGTCGAAAAGGAAACAACCAATGCCACGCACTGTTTCTACAAGGGTAAGGTCTACGGCGACAAGGACCCGATGCCCGAACTCAAGTTGGATAATCCCTGCAGAATCGGCTGTATCTGCCAAGTTCACGAGTAATCTTTCGTTTTAACTCGCGTTAAGTTTAATTTAATAGTCTGATGACTCAGTTCGAGAAACAACACTAGCTGATCATCATTCTAAAAACAAACACAATCAAATAGTTATATTCAGAATGTAAAAAAATAATTAAGCTTTTCTACGTCTTATTAACACGTTTAGTACAAGTAAGAATAGAATACTAATGCTTAATGCTTATTATACAGATCTGCTGTTGTGAATTGCGCCCAGATCAACTGCCCGCTTTGGTTCACGCAGGAACGCAAACCTGGATGCGTGACTATCCGTAGAAAAGACGAATGCTGTCCGCAGTTAAAATGCCGTAACTTACTAATTTTAATTAGTTTTACCGTTAAAGATAATAAGACTGATACTTGTTGAACAGCCGAAGAAGATGGCAGTTTCGCAGATGCCGGCACGATATGTACTCACAACAACAAGACGTACATCGAAGGACAGACCATTGACGGTATTGAAGATCCCTGCATGAACTGCGTCTGCTCGCCCGAATATAAGAGTAAGAATCATTCTGTAAAATCCTTTGGTTCATACTATTATTAACCTACTTATTTAACACTAATCTATTTTTCGTATACTCAAATTAATTAACTGAAACTTTAATGCCGGTATTGTAATTTACAGCTCCGGGTGGTCCCAGTTGCAGCGTGATTAAATGCTTTAGCGAACTTCCGGCGCCCGGGTGCAAACCTAAAGAACATCCGGGATTCTGCTGCCCGTCCGAATATGATTGCCGTAAGTCAGTTTGTACAAATTCATAAACAATTACTACTCATCATTAATGTTTTAATTGCAGCACAAGCTTGATTTACTAAGATGTCTATTACAACACCGTCTTCAAACATCCCGTTAAAATGTTAAACGCTGTTGAGTGATGCAAGTTGTACGCTGTCTGGCACCATGAGAGCATTTGTGTAACTTGCGTTGCGTGGTTATTTGCAGTAATCAGATGGGTCGAAAATATAATTCAAGTAGTGCGAACAGTAAAGAAAAACAGAATCCTTACCATGTAACACTGTTTTGGGTTTAGTTAAGAGACTTTTGTTACCAGTTTCCTACTTAACTTTATCGCAAAGATAGCATTAACAGTTCTAAAGGAACTTGGTGCTGCACTTGAGAGTACTGAAATGATGTTTCCAGTGCAAGGTAAAGTAGTTTAACTTCATACCGCTTAAGTGTTAACGGTGCAAAGTAAAACAGCCTCATGCTGCCTGTAAAGAGGGGAAGGAATTTCTAGCGTAAACCAAGTAATTTCCTTGCATTTGAGTGTGTACTGGAATCAAGTTTCCAGTGCAAATTAAAGCTAATTCATACTGCGTTCAGACAATTACAATAACAATAGTACTGCAAAATAACTAAATAATAAAAATAAAAGGTTAACAGTGCGAGTTAGCTTGACTTGACATGGAACGCATAGCGTTCATAGGTTAACTAACAGTGCGAGTTAGCTTGACTTGACATGGAACGCATAGCGNTCGACTCATGTGCGGCACATGGCGGGGCGAGTTGGTGGGGGCGAGTTGGTGAGGGCGAGTTGGCAAGGGCGAGTTGGCAAGGGCGAGTTGGTGGGGGCGAGTTGGTGGGGCGACATGGTGGGGCGAGATGGCGGGTTGACTCGCCCGCAGTGGAAAAAAGGGCGAACCATGCCCGGACTTGTTTGGCTCCCATGTTAAGAGATAGTACAACGATTTAACATAGAAACAGATAGGGAATTTGAAAAAACGGTGGGGAGAAAAACGGGAAAAAAAAGAAAAAAAACATGGAGTGGAAAAAAGTGAACAATATGTCTCCATGCTGTTAAGCAATGGAGACAATTAGCTTGACTTGACATGGAACGCATTGTATTCGTAGGTTGACTATAATTATAAACTAGCTTGACTTGATTATTGTCCAGTTCAGGAAGCAAAATATTGTACAAGTCTTTTTTAAGAGTAAGCGGCTAATACAAGATGATCCTTGAGATGCCAAAACCAATCTCCTTCCGCATTTTGGGGCTACAACAAGCTCCGTACCAAGCGCCAAAGTGGGCACCTTATACCACCATGTACCCATCACCAACTGACGTATATTAACAAATGTGAATTGATTCATATATTTCACTGTAATGGGAACTTGGACCGTTTCGTTCCCATCAAGGTTGCAAGTGCCCACTGCCGGTGACCCCCCTCCCTTTTACTTTAACCTCTGCCAACAATTTCATGCAAATTTCTACTCTTTATGAGTGCGAGAGCTTCCCCTCAGCGTATTTTTCTCGCTTTGGTACCCACCTACGCCGCTTACGAGGCAACTGCCTCGTGAAACCCACACCGGAGGCACCTCTGCTTACTCTATATTGTACAAAATAACATGACCAATTGTATATCTATTATGCTATTTCTTTACACAGTAATGCTGTTTCTAATATTTGCTTATAAATATGTAAGGAGTACGGAGTACAGAGAACTAAGACAGGGTTCTGAATAACAGAAAGCTACGGTAACATCTAAACTTCAGGATTTTATTTCGACGAAACTAACGAGCTAATTCGATAATTCGAATGAAACTTTAGCAGTACATTAGATCCTACTAGTCCCAGATTTGGTAATTTTTCGGCTACCATATCGTCAAAAGTATGGGAGCTATAAGCAAAAAACTTATCACCCCACGAGAACCCCCTAATTTTCCGCTATGTGTCAGATATTTACCACAAAATAGATTCTTCTTTCGGGAGATAAACGCAGAAAGGATAATTAGTGTTACTCTTGTATTCGCTGCCAGACGTCCGAGTACCCAGTGAGCTGGTCAACCCATTCTGCCAAACACTGAAGTACCCCAGTTTGGAAGGGATCGCGACGGACGACCACAACTCGGTGAACTGGACTCACCAACTCAACAACAACTGGACTCGGTGAACCAGGTGAACGATGAGTACGATGGTGCTTCCGCTATACTTTTGAGGAACATACCCAATCTGGAATTCCTCAAACTGGACTCCTTAGCAGTCCTGCGGCTATTCACTTGCTCTGGAATGGAGCTGAGGCCAACAAGCGTTTGGCTTGTAACATATATAAGTAAACAAGTACACTAAATATGCTAACGGGGGAATTAATTGTTTAAAAAAAAACAGCTAAAACTGAAAAAGCTGCTTCTCGTGAATCTGCACGACCAACCTACCCTGGAGGCGATCAGCCAGCTGTGCCCCTGTCAGGAGAGCATCTCTTTTATGTTCGGGCGTATGGTTCCCCTAAACCCCAACAAACTGGTGGATCCTGAAATCCTTAAAGTACTTCGCAGCCTTACCAATGTAAACAAATAATTTATGTGACGTGTATGTTATATTTCTATCAGTTTATAATTGTATGTGTAACAACATATACAATTAATTCTACATTATTACAAGTATATCAATACTATAAGTGTATTCGGATGTAATTGTACTGAATACCAGGATAATGTTTGTTGCCGCTTGCAAGTTCGGGCGCACTCATTCCAGGACGTAGACTCGGCAAGTCTGGACAGCGTCACTCGACTTTGGTCTCGTCAGTTGGCAGTGCTTAAGATCGACGGAATCGTTCAGGTTCCCCTCGATATGCAATCGCTTTCCACGGACACTCGGTACTAAGTTCAGCATTTAATTATTTTACTTACATTTCACGAATTTCTGAAAAATTATTGTTCATTTTTGCAAACGTAAGCTTCCTGCCACAATCCAATTCTCCCAGGTTTTGGAGTTGTGAACCGTACCGGAGGTCTGATCAGACAAAATTTCAGTTGTACTGCAAAGTTATAAATTAATAAACTTTTAAAAATTTAAAATTTCTTTTTACTAGGCTAAGTTTTGGAAAAATAAATTTGACGAATGGCGGGACCAAACCGGCGGGATGAACTCAAAAATTCTCGTCGATATTCCTGGGCTACCCTGCAGCAATTTCGACCGGAATTCGTACGGCGTGGCGACAAAAGCCTAGCTAGAGCTAAATTTCCTTAATAACCAATAGTTACGAAAACCACGGCACAGAAAAGCACGGTGAACAGCTTCACCAGCTGGTCGTGCTGTTGACTGACCATGCCACTGAGCTGGCTCCCTAGGCTCCAAAGACCAGGTGAGCACCAAGACGTTCAGTGTAGGGCACGATTCTCCAACGAGAGTCAAGTCCATTTTGCAGGGTTCAGGTACACTCCGCAACCTGAGCTCCATCAGACTAGTCACTAGACGCAAGCTAGCCAAAACTTGACGGAAAATCTCTCTGTTGGAACCCAAAAATCTAATAAAAATGAGATCCAGCAGATTTTGTAGACACGGGGAATAGCGCACGATCACCGGCACGACGTCTAGGTCGAGGGTGAGGTCCGTGACATATATCCCCAGCTTCTGAACGTGTGGTCCAGGACGCAGGAGAGAAACACTGACGGTTCCACAATTAGCCCTACAGAGCTAAACATTCTGAAGAGTTCCATCAACAGAGCCCTGGCGTTTTTGCTGACCACTCCGAATAAGGTCTGGTCGAGACGCTGCCGAACCAGGTCAGGGTCGCCCAAGCGGGTAGACGAAATGACTACAGAGGACGAGGTAAAGTTGCTGGATGGCACCGAGGAGCAATGTGCTGGGCACAGGGAGAGATCCGCGACGACGCCCTTGAACACGGCTCGAAGGGCCAGATCCCCCAGTGACGCAACAGTCGCCATTTTGCAATCTAAACATGAGAAATCACAATAGACGATTGTTTGATCTGATATAGCCTCTGTTAAGGGGAAATTATAAAAAATCACACGTTACGAGCCAGGCGGAGAGAACGAGTTAATACATGTAAAAACAAACAAAATGAACTGAGAAATAATAAAGAACTGCCAAGACTAGATTAACGTTGCTACGTTATCAGGCTTAGCTTATTCAGAATATTAATCCTTATATGATTTTACGTTCGAACAAGGTAATATGACGGAAGGCAGGATAACGATTTAAACTCGCACTGCTTGGCGGTGACAACTCGAATTCGATTTTTTTAAAACGGAAGGGAGGGGGGTAGTCCCTAAACCGAACTAAGCGTAACTGAACTGCGATAAGCATATTGATTAAGGTTACAAATACGAGTTATAAAAGATAAAATAAACAAGAAATAAATTAATGCAATAATAATTATAAAAATATAATATTGTGTAATTTAAATTATAAATGCTGGTGAAATCCTTCTTTCGCCTAACATTCTTTAATTTTCATGCAATATTTTAATCAGTTATTAATTTTTAGCACCTTTCTTATATATCTCCTCTACAATGGAATTAAAAAATATATAGTCACATTTAGAGTTAGCAGTAAATAAATCTGCCAACGCAGGAACACGAATCGCAAATCCTCTATCTTGATAATCGTCTGCTGTGCTACACTAACTCCTGTCCGGAACGTTACAAAACAAAAACTTGGAAAACTTCGCTTCATTTGAAATTAGACTTATTTTACCGTGGCTTGCATTTCTAAATGACCAGCTCGGCTACAAGAATGGAAGTTTTACGCCTGTACAAAACCCTGCTACGCGAATCAGCCAAATTTTCTTCCTACAATTTCAGGTAAGCCAAATCTTCATTACGTCAGTTTCATTCATATTTACGTAAGCATAGTAACATTCAGCGTATCTCACATAGAAATTACGCGCTTCGCCGAGTTAAAGACGCGTTCCGGCAAAACAAAACCTTGACGGAGGAGAATCAGGTTCGGGACAGCCTGAGGGAGGGTTATCGCAACTTGGACGTCATCAGACGACAGGTATTTCGTGTTAATGAAATACTCAAAACAAAGCAGTTAATGAATATGGATTTCTATAGACGTTAATCGGTGGCATGTACGACGCCCCGCAGCTGGTGATCGAAATTGCCAAGAAGACGTGAATCAGTGAGAAACGGCGACCGACGAACGAAGTATTTCTTAGTTTTGTACAGAATTGAAATGGCCAATACACACTTTTCAAGTATATTTTTAAATAATCTCATTTGTTACAACAATTGGGCTATGTTATGCCCGTCCGCTGAATAGCCGGAACGAGCTTGTTTCGTCTTCCCGTTGCTGTTGACGAATCAGCTGCCAGTATAGACCTTTCCGCTTTTTCAGCGATTCGTGGGTTCCAATCTGGGGGAAAAAATCAAATATGGGAAATTGTAATTCGACGTAAGCTTGAATAATACCTCTGCGACGGAGCCATTTGACACCACGGCAATGATGTGTGCATTCTGTATGGTGCTCAGACGGTGAGCTACGACGAGGACCGTTCTACCGGGAGCCACTTTGTCAAGCGCCTCTTGAACGACACGTTCGGACTCGGCATCGAGGGCACTAAAATGGAATTTGTTAATGATCGTTTAATATTCTGCGTAAATAACGGTTTACCTTGTCGCTTCGTCAAGAATCAAGATCGACGGGTTCTTTAAAAGCGCCCGCGCGATGGCGATTCTCTGCTTCTGACCACCCGATATTGTGACGCCCCGTTCACCCACAACGGTCCCGTACCCGTTGGGGAAACCGCGGATGAAGTCGTCTGCATTGGCTAATTTGGCTGCTTCAATAACCTGCCGATTCATTCAGGCAAAAATTAAGAATGGCACTATTTAATATTGAAATTCAATATAAAAAAAGTGTTGTCCTTTTCTTGATTAATTCGACAATGGCATAAACAATAATATAAATCAAATGAAACCTCTGTGTCTGTTGCGTCGGGCCTCCCGTATCGGATGTTCTCCATCAGCGACGTGGCAAACAGAACGGGCTCTTGGTTAATGAAACCTAGGATTCTTCCCCGCAGCCAGGACGGGTCGAGCGTCTTGATGTCTACACCGTCAATGGTGATTTTTCCCTGGTGGACGTCGTAAAACCTGTTGAACCCCAATCAAAATTAGCTATATGACATACATTTAAAATGTGTAGGTGCAATGCGAATATTCTGCGAAACGCATTAACAAACGCATAAAATTCAAGAATATTTGATTACTTTGCAATAAATAAAAACTAATTATTATTACACAAGATTTTTTCAGATTAATACTTAAATTATGTAAAATTCACAACATATTTACAATACAGTTAGTTCTACAATTGCTGAATTCTAAGGCTATTTGAAAATTATATTGGATTTGAACTTGATTAAAGCCCAATTAGGCTTGAAAAAGAATACCGTTCTAAAAGGGCAGCAATCGTTGATTTCCCTCCACCGGATGCTCCCACCAGGGCGACTACTTTACCGGCCGGGACTTTCAGGTTGAATCCTTTCAACACTTCCTATCAAAATCAATTCAAATGTTGTCAACCCAACCCGAAATGAAAACAACAAGTATTTTCCACAGAAACCTGTTCGGTTCTTGAAGGATACGAGAAGGAAACGTCGTGGAATTCCACTTCTCCAAAGAGGGAATGGTAGGGAATCCTCTTGCCGCCGGTGAGCGGGATCGAAGGCTCAATGCTGCAATACTATAAACAAACTAGAAATTTAATAACACGGTTACAAACACATAAAAACATCAAAAATCAACAGAATTCATGAAAGAAAACACGAATAAAATAGCAGAATTAATAAACGACAGAAACATTAAGAGACAAAATAAACGAAATATATTGAGGGAAGAAAAAGAACCGGCGGATACCTCAAACACGCGGGCGCCAGCTGAAGTGCCCCTCACGAAATGCCCGAAGAGCAGCGACATCTGCGCCAGGGATCTCTGAATCGTCTGCGTGGCCACCAGGAAAGCCATGAGGTCGCCGGGGGTCAACTGGCCCATGGTCAGCAGCGATCCACCGATCCCGACGGTGCCCAGGACGAGTCCATTTAGAAACAAATTAGCACCTGCCTGCAATTTAATTGCACCGTTTCAATCCGGTTGATTAGCTTAACTGTATTGTGTATCGGCATAATAGATGATGCTTATGTACTACTTTGTCAAATTTAATGTATTCAGTGATTCTACTTGCATTACTTTGAATTCTATTTACAGAATGGAATTTTTCAGTTACGTGACGTGGTAAACTTACTTTTAATTAATTCTAATTGATTCGTTATCAGCTAAAATTTTAATGATTTCTTCTTAATTAAATACTTGGTAACAAATCATTTTACAGAATTTAATCAATCAAGACATTCGCAGTCCGATACGTAATCGAGTTCTATTTTTAAAACAACAGTACTTAATTTAATTCAATTTGGTTAGACAAATCAAAATGAAGACCTGGAAAAGACCAATTCCCTGTCCCAAACTCTCGCTCATCTCTCGCGCGGCTTCCACTTGGGCAGCGTAGAGTTCCTCCTCCTTACCCTCCATGGCGAAAGCCCGCACGGTCCTTATGTTACTCAGCGCTTCTTCAGAGACGGCGGTGGCCCGGGCTACCTACATACGAACATGGAAGATTTTATAAAATAACACCAAATCTAATAAAATCAAACAAATGCAAATAATAAGATGATACTATAAAAAGATATAAGCACAAGCATAGCAAGTATACAATTAATGGTTTGAATCACCTGCGCCTGGGCCAACCGCGACTGCACTCGGAGTAGGGCTCCGAACAAGCTCCCGGCCACTATCACCGTCGGCACGACAGCCGCCATGTAGAGAGTCAAGGTCGGCGAGATCAGGTACATCGACACAATGCAGCCCAGAGTCTGTGTGGTGCTTCGCAGTCCCTGAGAAATGCACATCTTGAAGGAACTCTTAAAATCCTGCACATCAGTTGTAAGCCTGGAGAACGGGTAGCTGGTTAGTTTGACGTACGTACTTTATTTATAATTTAAGTGTTATATAGCGTTAATGATAATACAATAGTATAGCAGTATTACAGTAATGATAATAATAAAATAAGAATAATAGCAACAGTGATAATAATACCTATTGACTAATTCGCCCGTTCTGTGGGTATCGAAGAAGGCAACGTCCTGCCTGATCAACGAGGAGAAGAGTTCCTGCCGCAGCTGTGAAGCCATACGCTCCCCAATGGCCGACAGCGACTGTATGTACGTAAAGGTGAAGATCGCCTGCAGGAAGTACATAGCGCCGAGTTTGACTGCGGGAATTTTTAAACTCGCCCAGTAGCTGCTTACATCTGAGTTTGACAGAAAAACTGATGACTTCTGTATATGCAATTGTTGAGAATTTGGAATGGTAATGCTAATTATACCTGCGCTCACATCCCCGCTCTCGTTTCTCGAGTTCAGCTGCTCCGTGACGACGTTGACGATGGCTCCGAGCGCTCGGGGGATCTCGATATTCAGCATGGCGACAACAAAGGCGCCCTACTTGGAAAACGTTAAAGTAAAGAACGCGTTCAATTCAGGGTTACTATGTGAAATTACCGCTACTGATATGGCCAACAACAACCAATGAGGTTTTAGCAGCTGCCAGAACTTTGACCAGTCAAATTTGGCACTAGCCGCTTCTTCGTCTCTGTGCAGAAGCCGCGAATTGAGCGTCGGTGCAGCTTTGCAATAGGCGGTACTCCGGTCCGTCAACACGTTCCCGCAGACGACCATCCCCGTTCCTAAGGAGAACGCGACCAGCCGTAGCATTCTCGAAGAACCCGCATTTTCGGTTTTGGCGGCAGTTTTGAAACCTGCTTGTCGTAAGTTGGTATTTCCGTGTAATTTGCCGGTATTCAATTTAACCAACCTGTTTGTAAACCGCGTTATGTAAATACAAACAGCATTTGATTATTTTACAAGTTGGAAACTGGATACAAACCGTAATTTCGTTTTTATTATAAAATAAATTACCTTTTTGAGAACAGCGGTTGTACGTTAGAAGATTTAGAATTTACCAGTCTTGCCAATAAAATCATTTTTAGCAATTACTTTTATCCGACAAATCTCTGCAGAACTCGCAGACTTGTAAACAAAAACAGCGTTGCCAGGCTTCCTTATATTGTAATTCATATTTTTATCATTCATTTTAAAGTTGCATTTAGCTGTACAAATATTTTGAGAATTGATTTGTATTATAATTAAGTTAGTTTCCTAGTAACAATTTAAAGTAAAATGCTGAGACCGGAGTTAGGTGTATCTGAATAAACTTAGTCTAATTAGACTTATCCCACGTTAAACGAAGGATATCTCTTTAATAAAACTTTAAACAAGGATTCCGAAATTCCCAGTATACTGATTATCGTAATTATTAAATTGCCATATTTTATGGATCACAAAATACCAGTTGAATTAACCATTACTGACTATATAACAAGTTAATATCATTTATTTCTCCTCCAAAGACAACAACAATTTCAGTTTAAATCTTGCAATATCGAATGTCAATCGTTTTCGTGAGTATAACAACATTTCCTAAATTTTCAATTGCATCGGGGTTATGTTCAATATTTTCATTTTTTTGTTCAGAGTGATTCCAGTGTTTAAGCTTTATTGGCAATCTCGTCAAGAGATACGGAAACAGTTGTTTCTGCGACGCTTTCACTGCCATCCGCCCGGATTTGGTCCTCGCCATTCTCCTCCGGCTGCCGAGCCCACGGCTGAACGTAGCCTTGGGCGAAGACGGCGTAAAATGCACAGCCGGCCAGATAGACGGCGCCGGCGATGTAGAAGACGATGTGCCACTCGGTTGCCAACTGAAATTACATAATTTATAAATCAAACTAAATAATAGCAGGATATTACAGAGTTTGAGGTAATATATATTTCAATAACATAAATCAATAATAATAATAACAATAGCAAATCTTAATAAAAATTCATTTATTACAATCCCGTTGATACAGCATTAACACGAGATAAGTTGAGGAAAATTATAAATTAGGGAGAATGACGAAAACGAAAAATGACTAAAGGTCTTCATCCTGATCGAGCAGCAGCGCACGGCGTTCGACTTGACCCAAGGACTCCTGCGGGACGGCAGGATCGCGCCGGGCCCACGGCTGCCGAAGCCCCGAGGCAAAGACAGCGTAGACAGCGGCTCCGCACAGGTAAACGCCCGAGGCTATGAGGAACACCGCGTGCCACGAGTCTTCATTCTATTCGTCAATTTATTTCAAACGATAGTTTCTCCCATATCTTTTAATTTTAATTCTAATCTAATTCGACTTCTATTTCCCCACGAAACTTGATTTAATACCTAAAATGCCCTATTTGTTCCAGTTATAGCTTTATTATTTTTATTTAACTTCATTATTGTCTATTCCCTATTCATATTTCTTATTCTGATTTCTAATCAACTTAACTGAATTAACTTATTAAACAACGAATAATTTTCACCTTGTTGCGAACGATATAACCGGTAATGCTGGGACTTATGATTCCCGGGACCGTGGCCAGTGTGTTGGACAGTCCCATGAGGAGGCTAGCGTACTGCGGGGCGATGTCCAAGTGATTTACACTAAAAAAATATCACAATGAAAATAGAAATAAAATAACTGAATAATTAAAAAATCCGTTATAAAACCAAATGTATGATTATCAAAGAGATAGTAGGGCGAACCTGAATCCTGACCAAGCAAACCCGCCAAACCCTACAGCGATGGTAAGACAGGTGATGGCAGCACCCACATCGTGGGTGTACGCCGTGGCCAGCATGAATATCGTCTGAGCGATGAACGCTCCGCAGGTGAAGATTTTTCGCACCTGTCAAAGTTAAATTATCTTATTTAAAATTAGTCCTAGGTCAATTATTAAGCCCGAGACAAATGTGATTCGGTCATTGAAAGGATACCAGGGTGGTCGATATCTGGAAACGCCCTCGTAGAAGGTCCGCTAGTTGACCGCCAAACTGGACCACCAGAGCCATGGCTAAGTAAGGAATAGCAGCCAGGAATCCGGTTTTATCCAGCTGCAAATGAGATACGTCTGCAAAGAAAATTTAATCATATATGGAACAATAACATCAATCATATGATCCCCTAGATAATGTAATATTATTTCGTATAATAGGTTACATGATTATATCTTTATGCGAAGTATCATTATAGTTTAATACAAGATATAAATAGTCATACTGTTGGAAATACGATAAACAAATAAATATGAATGAAAGAACCGCTAAGGAATGTCGGTAGCTGAGTCAGCATCGTGTAGAACCCCCAGTTTTCGGCGAAATGGGCTACAGCGGTCGCCCAGACGGGTAGCGAGGTCAGAATAGCCTTCCACGGGGTCGCCGATTGCTTTATAAAGCCCAAGAATCATTTAAGAACCCTTCTTAACAATATTACGAGAACATTACTTTGTTATTTGACGTTCCTATCGCCTTTTTTATGTACAGCAGCTCCTCTTGAGTGATAAAACGATCTTCCTGTGGAGATTCCTTGACGTAAAACAGCCAGAGTGCACACCAAACGAGCGCAACCCCCCCTGCATGATAATTTGGGAAAAAAGTTAGCAATTTGAAAAAAAACAAATATAAAAACATTGAAAATTTAAATAAAAATTTAAACATATTATGAATGAAGATAGAAAAGTTAAATTACACTTTAATCAAAATCTACAAAAATACCAAAAAAGTAGAAAATAGATGGCCATCCCCAGTATCGCGCCAAGAGGCCACACACTCCCATCGATACCACGGTACCGACGTAACTCCCCGAGTAAGCTATCGTGACGAGTTTGCTGCGCTCCAGGGGCGGGGCCCAGTGACTCCACAACGCGTGCATAGCGGGGAATGTAACACCCTACAATACACAAAAACACTGAATTAAAGAATCAAATTAAAAAAATAGGACAGATCAAAATTTTAATTTAAAAATGCAAGTTAGCTTTAAGGGCCAAACTATAAAAATAACATCGTACTTCAAAAATTCCTTCTAAAATGCGCACTGCGATCAGCGGAGCCAATCCCGCAGTGGCTATCACGGGTGTCAGAATGGTTAAGAAGGCAGTGGCGAGGATTCCGTACCCGTAGAGTCTGCCCGCACCGAGATACGGGGCTAACCACCCTCCGGGTAACTGAGTCAAGATGTAGCCGTAAAAGAACGAACCCAACAGAAGTCCTTGTTGACGGGAATTCCAGTCAAAGTCTTGATGCTGTAATTAAAGACAACCGTGTTAACGTTTTCTAGTTTTATAAATTATCAGTCCTCGTAGAACATATACAAAGGAAACTGTGCCGTTTTCATGCAAAACTGATCGGTTTTCTGTCATGCTGACGACAGCTATACTGAGATTCACACGCAGCGAGTAGATGTTGAAGAAACCAAAGAATGCCATTATGGCCACGAAGTATCTGCGGGGAAAGGGTTTCCAGCTCCATGACGGGGCCCTGTGCACATATTCGGCAGAAAGGTTACTAAAACCGTGTTTACACAAACTGATCGTCACACCAATGTTGCTTACGGTATACTTCTCTCGACAGCCCCATCCTCAGCTTCCTGGTTTCCCATATGGACAGAAATTATGAAGTAGCCAAACGGACCTAAGATTTTTAAGGATTATATTAATTAACATGGATTAAGAATTTAATACCAATCTTACCAAATTTATTAATGGATTTACCACTAGACTACAACTAGATAGAAAATAGCTAACTGACAATAAAGATGAAAATTACCTTAGCTAGAAGTAGGCTAGGGTACCGTATTTGCCCCAGGTTCCTGGTAACTTTCAACGCTCTCAACGGTTCAACAGGTGTTGTTAGTTGTTACGTTGAGGACTTGTCAGTGTTTTTACTTAATTCGCCATCTAGCGGTACAAATTTCAACTAGATTTTGGACATTTGGGATTCTTAACCAAATTGATTACAGTTTATTAAATCAACTGCAATTACCAATATACGACATTGTTACCATTGTTATGTTTTTAACAATATCGATTTATTAGATTCTACATAAACTAAAGATATTTACGATAGATACGATACAAAATGAAAAACCTTTTGTCTGTCCCATTATGTTACATTCGAAATAATCTATAAACAGATAAATGTAAATATTAAGCCGTAATTAATTAATAATTAATTAATAATTGTATATCACAAATTATTTCAATAATACAGCCCTTAATACAGCAGTTACCCAATATTTTCTGAATTTGTATGTAATGTAGTATCTTGCTTATATTTTTTAGCGTTTACGTTTCTATTTTCAATTGAATAATTCAAATTTCGTTTTCAAAATCCCTTTATATGATAATAATTCCGAAGCAAATAGTATGCGAACTTAAGCAGTTACACCTGAACCATAACGTAGCGAAGGTTCAGTGTACAATAATATTGAATATTACTGAACGTAGTAATCAAAATGCAACCTAAAAATATCAATATCCCAGTTAATGCTAATTCATACAAGTGCACTGTTTTGGATGCAAATAGGAATTTGCCATAATTAACTGCAGATGGCGAAAGTGATCCCTACTAGTGACCGGCGTGTAGGTGTACCAGGAATATCAACTTAGTGAAAGTCAAACTTTCACGTTTCACAAGTCGAAATACACCCCCGCTTGCAAGTTTATATCTCGTAGATATATTCAAGCACAAGTTGTGTGCATATTCCAACGCCTGGGCAACCTTCGGCGTTTCCAGCGTACTGCATTAGACATCCGCCATCTTGACGATATGATGATCAGCTGATCGCCTTCTAACTTTCCATGTCTCTGACTGTTGAACTACAGAGTAATATTACAATGACGTCGTGCTGGCCTCAAAAAAGTGAAATCATACTTTTCTGCAAGTATAATTTTGCTATATGTAGAGCCTTACGGAGAGTCACGTGACGTGACGTCATGATGCGTATAGCCTTATAAATTAAAGCGAACGCGGTAATCGAAGGGAGAGAGAATCAGGATTTGTTATCGAAGTTCTTGAACCTTTCACAGCGTGTCGAAAAGAATAAGCGGCGGCCATTTTGGTAGAGAATTTTAAACTGTGAAAGCTAAACCACCGCCATCTAGATCGTTCGTTCTTCCCTAAAGGCAGATTTAAACATTGCTTAAAGTATTAGAACTTTAAGTTGTGGCTTGGTATGAGCAACAAAAACTGCTCATTTTACTATAGTTGTTCCACGGTTACTATACGTACGAAGAGCGTTGCCGAGTACGTGCAGCACTTATCTGTCAAGAGTGCTTCAAAGTCCCTTCCTCTTACATCACCCTATGAGGCACGATTAAAGCGTTCATAACATACATAGCTAATAAAAAGAAACCTAGGGTATGTTAATTACTATAGTTCAGAACCTTACTGAAGTTGAATTAATATAAAACTCCTCCTTGAAACTGAAAAACCTGTAAGATAGTTAAATGTCTTCAATGGCAAGCATAACTAAAAAGAAAGGTAGTTATAAGTGTAGTTAAGTTGTAAGTTAAGTAATCAAGAGCTAATTAACGTAATTGTAAAATATTTACAGTAGAATATAATTTGTTAACTACTACATTGTGCACTTACCATACAATCACACCGTCAGTTAATTGCCATTTGACGTCGTAGTGCTAAAATCCTGAGTGTACTTGAATCGGATTCCGAAATTCATTGCAAATCAAGTTATACCCTTTCAACATAACCAGCAGTAATGGCAATTAAGAAACTGCTACAATCCAAACAGTTGAAAAGGGCGGTTCGATTACTACGCACTTCAAAAAGCAAACTTAATTATTCAGGTTACTAATTAGTTTGNATCAATAGATAGACAGATAGTTAGATAGATAGATAGATAGATCGATAGATAGATCATTAGAAAAACATACAGATTTATATGGACTAATACTTTGACACCTTAGCTTAAAAGACAGTTAAAGAGACAAACAGAGCGGATATAGGTAGATAGACGTATAAGTAAGCAGACAGCTAAGTAGATAGCTAGTTAGATAAATAGGTCGGCAAATATATAAATAAATAGATAACTGTATAGATAGTTAGAAAGAGGAGTAGATGTAGACAGGTAGACAGACAGTTATAGCTATAACTAAAGGCAATGATAGACAGCCGGACACATACTTAGTTAGCTAAGCAGACAAATAAGTAGATAGAACAGTAAACCGATACACTAACAGAAAGAAGACAAGTAAACAGGATAGATTGAATTAAAATGGTATGTGAAAGAGCTTCTTTATGGGCAGTTTTAACGAGAGTCGCATTGAAAGATTTGTGTAATACTATTTACTATGTTTCCCATAGAGTTATTTCAAAGATGCTGTAGTGCACTGGTTTTGCAGGATAAACAGGTATATATGTGAAAAAGCTACTTCCATTCATAAAGCTTCTGGTTAGTGTACAATATCGTATAAGTGCGGAATGATAGGGTCCCATTAGAAGACGATGCAGAGGGTAGCGAACCCCCGGCTGGAAGTTATGGAGGAAGACAGCGAGACGAGTGTCGGGGAGCGGGTCCTGGAAAGCGATGCTTCTTCTCACGGGAAGGAGAAATAGCGAAAGATAGAGAGACAGAGAGAGAGAGGAAGAGATGCAGACGCGGAGACGCTACCGAAAAGGAGCCTTGTTTTTGGGCTTTGTTGAGGACGCGTGTCAGGTCAGTGATGGATCGGGACGCGACTTGCCACTGCGATCCGTCTTGGCTCTTCCTTCTCCACAACACTCCTTCACTGATAAGCAGACTCTAATTTCGAACTAGCCGAGGACGCGCACTACTTGCTGCACCACATGCTTATTATAATTTCCTATCATCTTTCACGACTTGGCTTAACTTGCTCGTCTCGCCTTACATATGTGTATGCGCTCCTTCTTCTTAACGTTACTTTTGATTTATTAGCCAGTCGGAACACTTTCTGTGTAACTTTTATTAAAAACCATCCAGAAAGCTTATCTCAATTTAACTATATACCCATTTATATGTATCCAAACAATTTTGCACATGTATATATTAACCTACCTCGTAAATAACAATAGGGAATACACAACTAGCACTATACGCATCTTCAATGAGACTCCTTGGAAATATCCAGAAGCTTTTCATGTAGTCTATAAACCTAGTAGTCGAATGTAAACTAGGAAATGCACGTAACAAGTATTATCTGTCTTTTCTATATACAATCTGGATGATACTTGAATGAATAGGAGTTGTGCTTGTTTGCCCTGTGATGTGGGATGAAATAGCATCAGCAATTTCTTAAGTTACATCTTCCAGCTTCCGTCTGCTCGCCATGTGTTGTAATGGGAGACATTTTACAGTTAAACCCTATAGTTTCCATGTAATTATAGACCCATGCACCTATTTGACTCTTATAATTAATGGGGAAATCACTAGTTAAAACAGCAACATGTTAAGGCAATATCCATTCAGTTGTTGATACGAAATGAGAGGGCTCGTTTTCTATTTCCTGCCGATGGATAGTGAGTAGAGTGGTGAAAAAAAGCACAGTGATGATTTTGTGAATATTTAGTGGGGCGGGACGCTTCATTCCACAGCTTGAGGAAAGAGAAAAAGATTCAAATATAAAATAAGCTGAGAATTTTTGTCTCGCGGCCAACCGTAACATTCCATTATAGAGACAAACATAACAGAAGCATACATCAGCTTCCCTCAACCACACAACAGCACAAAAAACTAGCCTTATAGATTTCTTTTGTTTTAGTTACTAAGTGAACCAACTCCAAACTAATGGTCGGTATAGATTAATATTTCTAAATTAGGTATAGGCAGGTAGTTAGATAGATATATCGATAGATAAGGTAGGTAGCATAGATAAAAGACCGATGTTTGGACAGGTGAATAGATAGATAGATAGATAGATAGATAAATTAGATAAAAAATCAAAAGTCAGAGGGGTAGACGAATAGAAT
>JAIQCU010000608.1:0-40957 GCA_022114935.1 Leptestheria dahalacensis | reverse complement strand
GACAGACAGACAGACAGACAGACAGACAGACAGATATATATAATAGATAGATGGAAAGATAGATAGATAGATAGATAGATAGATAGATAAGTAGGTTGATAGATAAATGGATAAATAGATGGACAGATAGACAGTTAGGCAGATAGGAAGTTAGCTGGATGAACAGATAGATAGATAGAGGGATAGATAGATAGATAGACAGACAGACAGGCAGACAGACAGACAAATATATATAATAGTTAGATAGATAGATAGATAGATAAGTAGGTTAATAGGAAAATGGATAAATAGATGGACAGATAGACAGTTAGGCAGATAGGTAGTTAGCTAGATGAACAGATAGATAGACAGATGGATAGATAGATAGATAGATAGATAGACAGACAGGCAGGCAGACAGACAGACAGACAAATAGATATAATAGTTAGATAGACAGATAGATAAAAAAATCAATAGATAGACACTAAGGCAGATAGGTACTTACCTAGATGAATAGATAGATAGATAGACGGATAGACAGACGGAGAGATAGACGGATATGTAGACGGATAGATAGATAGATAGATAGACGGATAGATAGACGGAAAGATAGATAGACAAATAGACAGATAGATACATACATAGAGAGATAGATAAATAGACAAATTGTTCACCTGAACTACAATGAAGTATGTCTCTACCGGATTAACAGAACATACTCTAATTACATAACTTAATACAGATAAGTTATTATTATTAAATTTTTACTAAACTATAATTCAAAACAATGAAGAAAACGAGTTAAGAGCCAAAAGTTAAAAGCATTCTTTCAAGATATCTAACTATTCTGTGTAACATTATTGGCAATTGGCAACGCTTCCTTTTTTTTCTCGAAAAAAAACCCGAAATTCTATTAATAGCCCTTAACCTTTTGTATGCGGGTGCTAGTGAATTATCCACGGTGAGTACATATCCTCAGTGAATTTGGGGAAATTTCGACGGACTTGTGTTTACAAGGGGCTTGACGTTTTGGACAGCCGCTGAATTGGCTGAAAATCGCCATGAAATCGCTTAAACGCGCTGCGCACACTCCGGTCTGTCGCGGAACCAATTGTGAAACCCCATGCACAATACATAGACAAGTACATGGGTCTACATCTCCAACTAAAGGGCACACAATCTTTAACTTAATACCGTTAATTACGCAGCCTGTGATCTTTACTATGGTCACATATTAGTAAAGCACATAAACACATATCAGTGCAAATTAACCTACATCACATATCTTATACAAATAATGATATTGGAAGATACTTGAGTAACCAAAGCAACAGCATTCCATAGATAATTTAACATACTAATGACCTGTACAGTTTAGAGCAATAAAAAGGGGTTCTTACTGGGGAAAAGTTTATTGCTTATTACTCCTAACTTTTCAAAGATATTGCAACCCAAAAAATACTGCATGTAGACCTAATGGTACTTAATATCTGTGGAAAGTTTTGTTGGAATCGGTTTGTTAGATTGGCCGGAATAAAATCCTAAAATCTGGAAATTATAATAATTTTTCCCAAATACATATATAATAATAGCAATCCAAATTTATGAATGAATCCATTCAATTGCTGACGTATCTATCGTACGGTAAGCATCACAGACCGCTGCAGTACCTAGTACTACTACAGTCTAACGGTCTATTGAGTTTCACAGTGTGTAGTTAATGCATTGCATGAAGTAGAACTAGCTTTTCTAAACAAAGGTATAAGTTAATCTACAAGGTCGTTGGTTAAAAGTACCGTATAAAGCAACGAAAACCTCTTTTACCCATTCTGATTTTAAAAGCACATTAAAGCCCTTGTAGAGATGAAGCTCTATATATACTAGGGCAAGGCTATAGAGTATAAGTGTTCACAGTCAACTGCTTGCTAAAGTGTCTCTCTTCACGCATGACTTGCACACACGCAACATTTTCCAATACATAAATGTGAAACCGGGGGGACCACCTGCGTATGAGTCAATACACCCAAAGGAACCCTATACATTATGGCATGTCAGGTCAAAGGTCAACCTAGTCGGCTTGTTTCCCTTTAAAATGCGTGTCTCCAATGAGGTGTCATATTAGTGGCGAGTTTCGCACGTATATGTACGGCCCCCCCGCTAGAAACCCATAAGGTCAAGTTGACAGTTTTTTGAGGACCGCATGTGTAAGGGGGTTGGGTCAAAGGTCAATCAGCCTGCGACCAATGGAGCATTCCCAGGTCAAAGGTCACGCACGGTCTCCCTTTTTTTCCCCCGCCGTCTCAAAAGGATTCAGTTCATTGAGGATTTGTAAATCAGCCGCTAAAGTGACCGATTGAGAAGTGTGCGAAACGAATGACCTTGAACGACCTTGATCTGTGTGTGGTCTTCTACTTTATGGTCCCCATCTATTATTTGTTTATCGTATTTACTTATGTTTAATGGACTTATTTATTATTATATCTATTTGTATTTTTAAAAAAATGTGAGTTTATTTATTGTTTTAAGGTGAAGAGGTTTGCGCATGTGGGCGCCGACACTAGAACAACAAGTGCGGATCCCTTCAACAAGTGACAGTTGGTAAATATCGAGGTCTACACATAAGTGGACGCGGGGTTTGCTATACTGTTTTTAGGAGAACTGCATCAACTGTCCTTGCTGTTAGTTAGTGATTTCTATTTGATATGCGCCTACTAGATTATTTTCATTTAATTTGTAATTACTATCAAATGTTTAATTTAAGTAAATAGTTGAACTTCATTGGATTAGATTCCATAGACGGATGGTGTGTATGGTGTGTGAGTTCAGTACACATCGCATATAGTTTACCTCGCTAAATTTTAGTTGGGTCAAATATTATGTAGTAGAGCATAGCATGGTTTAGTATAGTGTACTATGTAACTTAAATATGGGTAATTTTGTGTCTATACGGTATTCCTGATGTATATATGGCACATTATATAGATCGGTAGATAGAAAGAGAGATAGACAAATAGATTGATAGATAGACAGATAGATAGATAGATAGATGGATAGTTAGATAGATAGATAGATAGATAGATAGATAGATAGATAGATAGATAGATAGATAGATAGATAGATAGATAGATAGATCGAGAGATCGAGAGATACATATACTGATAGATAGATAGATAGATAGATAGATAGTTAGATCGAGAGATCGAGAGATACATATACTGATAGATAGATAGATAGATAGATAGATAGATATATAGATAGACAAACAGATATGACATATAGCTATATTTTCCTTTCAGAATTCCTAGTAGTTTAGTTAATAAACCTAGATTCGTATACAGCATCAACTTGAATCAATCGACGATCGTAAGTTGAGCCCAGACTAGGGACTCAAAGGGAGGGGGGGACCATAGGCGGTGGGGGGGTGAGGGTGAGGGTGGCAAAAGAAAGGCGGCAGGTGTGAAGCCGAGGGTCAATTTAAAGCAAACAGCAAACATTTATCCCCCCGAAGTAGTTAGCGTTGTGTACACACTAACGATAAGATACGCCAAGAGTTTGCTTAACAAACTTTGTGTGATGAGTTGCTTACCATGTGATTCGCGATGAGTCATTTGATTTTCAGTGCTGTTGTAGCGTATATAGGGTTGGCAGAGACTTATTGTTGTATAGATTCCCCCTATACCTTCATATAGTGAGTCATTCAAGAGTCATTTTAAGACTTATTTGAGAGTCGTTTCGGAGAGTCGTATTGGGACTTAAACGACTATACGAGAAACCAACCAAACAGTACGCAGAGTTTTAAGACTTATTTCCAGACTGTTTTCATGAAAGCGCGGCAGCGCAGTTTTCAAAAGCGTAAATGACTCAAGTGTAATAGTATAGCATCTGAGATGTCCACTATGTGAAGTGCAGTCCTATCTATCTATTTCTCTATCTATCTATCTATCTATCTATCTATCTATCTATCTATCTATCTATCTATCTATCTATCTATCTATCTATCTATCTATCTATCTATCTATCTATCTATCTATCTATCTATCTATCTATCTATCTATCTATCTATCTGTCTATCTATCTATCTATCTATCTGTCTATCTATCTATCTGTCTATCTATCTGTCTATCTATCTATCTATCTGTATATCTATCTATCTATCTATCTATCTATCTATCTATCTATATATCTATCTATCTGTATATCTATCTATCTATCTGTCTATCTATCTATCTATCTATCTATCCATGTATTTGTCTGTCTGTCTGTCTAACTGTCCATCCTTATATGTATCTATCTTTCTATCTTTCTACCATTCAATCTAACTTTCTGTCAGATAAATCTATTAATTTTCTATCTATCTTTCTTTTTATCTGTCTATTGACGAATTGCGAAGAATTGACTCTCTGTACAAATCTAGGATTCTCCTCATTGATTAAACTGCTAGGAAAATTCTAAAAGGAAAGTTTCTTTAGATGAAAAATCCAGTTTCGGTAGATCGAGGTGATCCCGCAGATGGCGGTTCCATGGCAGCGGGGGTCGAAGAGGAGGGGGGGGGCACCTGACCCCCTTGAAGCGTGTGCCAGCGTTGGTTTAAATGCAAGGTCGCGTGGCTCGATGAACTCAGTCGCTTGTAACCTCTCCTCGAAGAAGGACCGTTTTTGTCACTACTGGCCTGCGTTGCCTATATTGGAACTATAGTATTGTTTAACTTAAAGGTACGCTAATTTCTTATCTTTTTAATTTGCATGTCTATTCGCTTATAGCAAAGTCAGTTAGTTCTTGAAACTATAAAACCAAGTTAGTTATACTAGTTACTAAACTAAACTAGTAATGGTTAGTTTACTAGTTGGGTTCGTTAGATATCGCTAGCAGTATAATATCAGTATTAATACCAATTAATAGAAAATTAAATACAACCCAGGATCTCAAAATGGAAGAATCCATCTACTTCACAACGGACAGCGACGTATCTTCCCTAACGGACAGTTCCAAGTACCGCCGTTCCAACAAGAAACTCAACACCTCGTCTACAACGGACAACGATTCTCCGGGCGGAATCCGCAAGAAGCGCTACAGCAAATCCCGCGTCCGGGTCCGAAGTCCCACCGAACTCTTGAAAATCAAACGGTGTCGCCGCGTCAAAGCCAACGACCGGGAGCGCAATCGCATGCACATGCTCAACGACGCGCTGGAACGCTTGCGGTGCGTCCTGCCTACATTCCCTGAGGAGACCAAACTGACCAAAATCGAAACCTTAAGATTCGCCTACAATTACATTTGGGCCTTATCGCAAACCCTTCACATGGTCGACCCTGGCGACGGTAGCAGCACCGCAGGATCGCATGGAAACAACGCTTTCACCCTCAGTGTGGGTAACGTTACCGTCAGTATCAGTAACCAGGGTTCCAGTATCACGACGGCCAATGAAAACTGCATCATACCCTGGAACAAGAGGAATGTTCCAGACACCGATACGTATTACCAGGATGCGTACCACGTATCCAATGTGGGTAGTGCTACCACGGTTACTACTACTACGACTACTCAAGGGCCGACGGCTAACGATTACTTCGGGATTTTTCTGAATGAAGTGAATCGAGGATGCAATCCTATGTACAGTACTTCTATTGATGGATTCTCCGATACTTCGGAATCGAACCAATCCTCTCAGTATATCGATTTCACGTGTCTCTGATATGATAATCTGATCTTCTGTGGGGGTATTATAGAGCCTTTTTACCCTCCAGGAGAAAAAAAAGGTTTTGTACAAAGTACTTTCTATGCAATCGCTCAATGAAATGCAATACTTTCTGACAAATGTGAAACTAATGAAACGAAAAATACACTTAAATTTTATAATACTTCATCATATTGTTATTGAAATTAGTTGAACGGTGTGGAATTTCAACAAAAGCGTAGCATTAGTAAAATGAATTATTCATTAGATGGTAAAAAACCGGAAAATTTAAATTCAGAATTAGGTTAACAAACATGACGATGGGTTGAGAGATTTGTCACAGATGGGGTTTGATTTTTCAACGGATTAAAAAATCTCTAGTGGATAATTTGAAAGTTTTTTACGGAATTCGCTACGGTAAAAGTGTTCACTTGAGGGTTTTGCGTTAAGAGCCGCGTTACGCCCCTGTTTAGCAGCAATTAGGGGCGATACGCTCGAGACACGTGCCGCGCTGATCGCAGGTCGCGTGACTCTCATCTCTACAAATAAACTTCTTCCTAATAGGTCAACAATTACGGGTGGGAAAAGGTCAAATGTTTGAACATGAGATACACGTGTGTGTGTGTCGCATATGCCGATCCTTGTAAGTTAACAGACTTAAACTTGAATGCTTCCTCCTAGCTCGGATGTGTCGCCAGCCTGCATGAATTTAGAATCCATCATTTTAGTTAGTATAATGTAATTATATAGTACCGGTATGATTTCTTTACCTTCTCACGGGCTATTAAGAAGCATATCAAGATCGTTCGATGATATGATTCATCAGATCAGTAACATCGAGTCTCTTAAGGCTATAATTCGCCGTGCGACACCTGGCGGCAAAATCCGTAACTAAAATTTAAATCGATATAAATATGGATATCTGAATAACTGTAACTACCTCTTGAAATTATCACAAAATATTTATAATATTTTGAGGTAAATTTTTCTTAATTAAATGTTTTAAAATTCCTGCACGGTTTTTATTTTTGTTACACGATATGGCAACCCTGGATTCTATGTGATGCTGACAGCAACCATGTCAAAATGGTGAATGTTATGAAAGGCGTCCTTGTCGAGTGGTGAGGTTATTTCGCTGTTTTCTTCAGTTGTCATTTGTTGCCAATTTATGTTTATCTTGTTTACAGTGACCCTGCTATGAAACAGTTTCTTTTACACTTGGACGAAACCAACAGTTTGGGACGCAAGTTTATCATTCAGGACTTGGACGAGACGCACATTTTTATATCGGCAGATATAATCGAGATTCTACAGTCGAGGATTGACGATTTGATGGACCAGATTTCCTTCCCGCTTGCTGAAAGAGAAATCGATTAAGGTAATTTCAATATGAGCGGGTTGAGGGAGTCGAGTCGTGTGAAGGACGCCAATTCCCGCAAAGTATTGGACGATGCTGCTAGAAGGAGACGGGCTCGCAAGGCGCTCGAGTTATTGGAGCAAGACAACTTCCACGACGACCCACACGCTAACTTAGGTACGTCCCCGAACAAGTTAAAGTTAGCGAACTATATTGTGACGGCTCTTTTTCTCGCAGTTTTGAGTAAGAAAATTCCAAAGTTTGAAGAAAACATTGACGGGAAACCACAAAGGAAGCGCAAGTCTAAAAACTTCGAGTATTTCAAGCAGCGGTTCCGCAAAAATTTCTCGCAGCTCGTGGAAGAGGAGCACTCCTATAGAGCTGATCAACCCTCCTATAGCGCGGCGCAGGCTCCGCCGTCAAACTTCCCTGAACGCCATTTCTGCTCTGTCTGCGGTTTCCCGAGCAACTACACTTGCCTGTCGTGCGGGACCCGCTTCTGCTGTGTTAAGTGTCTAGGAACACATCAAGATACCCGCTGTCTGAAATTTACTGCGTAAACCCCTCTCCTGTAACTCGAGCGCTGTAACGTTGGATTAAATGATTTGGTACGGAAAAGAAAACCTGTGTATTAATTACCAAATTATATGTCATATCGTAATGAAGTTAGTATCAACATGTCTAATAGCCGTAGAATTCTTTCCAAAATGGTATGTCCTCGGCAAAGAAGAACGATGAGTTTTTGAGCGCGGGGTTCGTGGAGAGATCCATGTAACCGGAAACTTCCTTGGATGTGGGCATTGATCTTTGCTGACTTGATGGAACACTGGAAGGTTACACAATTCACCGTTAAGTAATTCAGTTTCCGTATCAAACATAGTTCACAGTTCACCTTAACAAGATAGACCTTTGCGGAACGAAATAGAACTGAACACATCTCTTACCCTGTCGCTGCAAATGACACCCAGTAGTCCATCATAACTTGGGACATACGGACGTCTTTAGGTTTTGTAAATATCGAACTGAAGAATGGAAACCTGAACTGGATGAGTATTTCGTCAGAGTGGCATGCTCCTGTGAAGAAACAAAAATGTATAACACGATTGTCGTAACATTAGGTACAGCCATGGAGTAAAAGGAGCCAGTACTCCATTGAGCGAAAGTGGTGCCAGGCGTGCAGCCAGGCTCTTAGTTCTAAAAGCAACCGCTAGTGGGGCGCTGCAGTGTGATGTTGTGCAAACGCCAAGATACGATATATGGCGGCTTAGCGGCTTTATTAGTTTGTTTTTATTAACACTTGCAATTTTCGTAATAGTTCACTTAACCTTACTCAGGATTATCACAGTAATATAAACAGTATGCAAATGCGTAAAAAGAAATATAAATATATATATATATTTATTCATATTATTTATATATATATATATTTAATATATATTTATTTATGTATAGATATATTTAGACACATATTATATTTGTATATATATATATATATATATAGCAGTATAAATATACGTTTTTCTTCTTGTCTACCGGGGGAGGGGCTCGGAATTTACCATAAAGAGAACAAACGGTTACTTCTTCTTGTTTATTATTCATTTTCCTGTCGTTTCTATTCGACTTTTTTGTAACAGGCAGGATACCCTTTCTCAATAACATATCATGGCAGGATCACGGGGAACAATGAAAAGGCAAACAATTTAGATTAGTTTGGCTTGTTTCCGACTGCTCTGGCCCTTAGCTTTGACTGCGTCAATCAGTTGACGTTTTCGCATTTTGGCCAGGAATCGGAAACGCAACACGAGGTAGTCGAAAATAACCTTTGGTGACAAATTATCACGGTGTTTATCACACCCAACGGCAGGTAAAGGTTCTTCTGTTAGTGCCACAACGACATCAAAAAAAGGATCCGAACTGAAAATATCGTGGGTGAGACTCGCATTTAAAATGTACTTCTCAACCCGTTTCAGTAACTGGAATATATTGTCTGAAGCGAACTTCAGGCCACCTTTATTTTTTAGACTAGTAAGGTAACTAGCAGTGATGTTTTCAGAGCATGAATTAGGACTGACTAGAAGAACATCTTGACAGTCGGCGCAATCCGTCCACCTTCGCTTACTGAGTAGATAGCCACATAAGTAAAAAACAACATTGTCTGATAGACTCGGGCATTCACTAAGTGGCTCTTCTTCTCCTGACTCCACTTCTACGCAAATATCTTTTAACAAGACGTCCCTAATCTCAGAGCGATAGGCGGCCGCTTCCTGGGTATTTTTTTTAAAGCCCTCGCTTAAACATTTTTTGTAAGATGAGAGCATCTCGACCTTTTCGCTTGTATCCACGTTCGCGCGAAGCACAGTCTTCGTTGGGTAATAAACGGAAAGTAGTCGAAAGAGTTGTAGAAATGAGGACGCTGTTGGATGCTCGTTGGCTCCTCCTGAAGCTCGAATAAGCCCGAAGAATCTCTAAGAAATCACATAAATTTTACAAAATAGGAATATACTTGAAGGAATCTGATACCTCTAAACAGTCCTGGTTAAGACGCCCAGTAAGGACTTCGTCGTAACCGTGAGATAGAAGAAAGTCGACGATTTCGATGGTGCTGTGTAGCGTTACGCGACATCTTTCTAGAGTGCGTTGAGAAAGAAAGGGCCTTTCCGCGACTAATTCGGTTGGCTCCATTTCTTCAAGATCTTCGTCCCACCCAGCGTCGTCGTCATTGTTGTCAAAAGGGACAAGATTTGCTGCCATTTCTGTTTCCTCCAGCAGCCGAAGAAAATCACTGAGAACCTAGAATAACCCATTAGTTGGCATCAAGCAGCATGGAAATTGAATGCTTTACTTTTCTTTTTTCGAGCCAGTTAGTTTTGTTGATGGAACTTCGTGAAGAACGCCCGTTTAAAACATCAAAGGTATCGTTCAGTATACGAAAGAGTTCGGCGGTATCTTCGCAACCCTGAAAATCTTCGTTGACTCGTTTGTCGTGGAAATCCTTATAAAACAGCAACGCAGTAGACACGGACGATGAGAATACCTGTAAGAAAAATCAAAACTTTAGATCTTCATTAGTTAAACCATGCAAATACAGTGCGCACCTGCAACGCAAGCTTCACTATCATTTTTTGGAAAGATGTGGGATAAACGTGCGCCATGCGAAGTTTCGGTGCTAGTCTCAGGGTGCCAAAATGTGCAGTTTCCAACTTGTAGAGTGTCTCTAGGAACCGATACTCTACTCGCTTTCCTTGAAACTGGAATAAGCAACGTCAGAAATGTGGCTGTAGCTAATCAAGTTAATAGTCACCTGTACTGTCTTGTATTTGAAAAAAAAATTCCGGATACATTTGAAAATGTGCGGAACATCGGAGAAGAAGTAGATTTTCCTGTTGTCCTTCAAGGGGTGCTGCATCGTGTTGACAACATTGTCAATCTTCCCACTTATGCCGCAGAGTCCCCATAACGTCACATTGGGTTGCGAGCCGTCGCAAACAGTTGCCAAAACCCGGGCATCGTGATTTTCCAGGCAGACTATAGCTTCAAGTAGCAATCGTCGGAGGTCTTTACCAGATGCAGCGCCCTTGCTTGCGAATACGCCAAAAGGTTGGACCCAAGTGGATTGTAAGGAACGGAACATAAATACAAGTGCATGATCCGCTAATTCCGGTTCCCCTGTTGCGTTGCCAGCCTCGTCCGCATCTGTTCCAAGGTCGACGAAGCCACAAAACTTCAGAGTGGCAGAGTTAAAGGTGATGTCCTTACTGATAGCAACTTCATCGAAGACGAGGGTCCCAAATCTCTCAGCTTCAGTTTTATTGGCGAGTTGCCGTTGAATGGCCTGAAGAGCGAAGTTGTTGAAACCGAACTCGCACGACATTCCGCTTAAAATTCGCCGTAGAGTAGATGGATGTGGCAGAGGAAGAAGACCGGACTGTCTTAGATGGTCATAGGCCGAACGACTCTTGATCCTAAGTAAAAGACACTCCAGCAGCCAGCCGGTTTCATAGCGCATCCCCTTCTTATGCTTAGTTGACACCTTCTGGAGAATCGTTTGTAAGGTCTCCCTGAGCTGTAAAAAAAACGTAGAAATTGCAAGAAAACAGTAAATTTCTTCTTGTATACCTTTTCATCTGCATTGGCCAGAACTGTGTTAATGCTGTTTTTGTCGGCTGCAAGCAATTTTTGACGCAGAGACTCGGCCTTGTTCTTCCATTTCTTAAGAGAACAGAATAAAATAGCTTCAGTTACTATGACACGCGTACTATCTGCTCAGTATAATTATGTACGCTGGTATCTTATTTCAAAATTGGCTTTTAAGCTTTTGCGGAACTAAAACTTTTATTTCGCAAACAAATACGTCCGGTACAACAATCGATACTGAAATACCATGATCCAAAGTGTAATAAACTAAAATGACATGTTGAGCAAAAAATTTGCGAACTCACAGTCAAAGTCCGAAAGTGCTACATTGTTAAAAGCATAGGAAAAAATCCTATTCGGTCCGCTTATTTACTAACGCTACTGTGATTTTTTTTGCACAAATTTCGCACGAGAGATAACATTGTTACAATCTTAAATTGTGACATCCTCCTCGCCGATAAGTAGATGTGATACCTTCAGCAAAGAGTCCTTCCGTTCGCAGCTTCTCTTGGCCACTTTCAGCTGTAACATTCTCTGCTGGTACCTCTTCTTCAAGTCCTCCGGCGTCAAGTACCGAGCGTTTGACAATGATTTTTTTTAGTGACGATGCACCCCTCTGTTTACGCTGCTGTTGCCGACTAAGTTTGTTAAGTAGCTGCTTCCTCAGTTTACGACACGGTTCGCACGGTCGATCTGTATCGGTAGGGTCCAGAAGCAGGGTACATTTTGCAGAGCGCCAACTATTTGGCTCTCGTTTTCCAGAGCTTAAGTACTGAACAGAGTCGAGCAAGTTTTGATCGACAACTCCCGGACAGATGCTTCTATTGTTAAAGTCGCCAAGAACCGCTCGGACGTCTTGCAGGGACTCGTAAGAATCTGGTAAAGCGCAACCAGTGACGCGTTGATTTTTGACGAAGTAAGATAGGGATTTTGAGTCCGGGTTCATTATTAGGTACTTCGGGTTCAAGAGCTGCCCGTCATCCGTGAGTGTAGCCTCGCTGCATATGAACTGACCCGGATTGCTTTGCGGCTCGTGCCAATTCCACGAAGTCGATGGCTTCTCTGCCTTCAGCAGGTCATCCAATCCATAAGACAACGACGAGTTATGTTCTTCCGGTGAATAAACCCGTTCTCCCTCAAACGACTCCGTCCTCAAAGATATGTAGTTCCTGATCTCGCCATCGTTGCTGGCAAATGGAGGCTCTTCAGTCGTACCGCCCGTTCCAAAAGATGTGCAGGTGCTGCTCCCTCTATCATTGCCAGCAAACAAAGGTCCTTCTGTCGTGATGTCATCGTCTGGTGCCACGGAGACTAATTCAGCTGTTTCACTGACAACTCCATTGTTGGCATCGGGGGTTAGCTGCGATTTCTTCGTTTTTCTCTGCCTTAGTGGTTTAAGTACTGCAAGCGGATCTCGTGGTCTCGGTGGTGCCCTCTTGGTTATTTTTTTTGTAAAGTAAGACGGCAAACCTATGATAGTGTGAGAAAAAAGGATATTACAAAACACAACCATCACAATGTCTATGGGTAAAACTTTTACCTTCAAATATGCACGGAACTGCCTCACGTTGCAGAGTCCAGTACTTCCGGGGGAGCCTCACGGTGTCACCGTTTACTTGGAATACTTCTTCTTTCAATACGTCTTCAGCTGCGAAATGTAGGTCGCAGACTTTACAAAATTCGTCCAGCACCTTATCGCTCCGCGGAATAGCTCTTCGCCATTTTTGAAGTAGCTCCTGATCTTTAGGTGGCTTGAAAAGATGCCGCTTCTCTTTACATGAGCGAGTTCCAGAGTTGCAACCAGGTACAAAGCAGTTCGTACTAGGGTACTTTGGAGGCATTGGTAGACCTATAAAAAATATGCTTATAATAATTATAAACAGTATAACTTAATAGTTATTATATATATAATAATTACAACAGTTTAGGAATAATGGTATAAAAAGGCCTGGACGTGTTTTCCCATGTCGTGTCAATGCCTTATGAATTCTATTTAAGGAAAGTGAGTAGCGGACCCCTCCGATGGGACAATTAGGAACCGGTTATGGCGGTTATAGTTCGCATATTCAAGTCCCCTTTAGTACATATTAATGTACCCAGCCTACGTTAAGAGATTCCATGTGTTTCTTATAGGTATCACATTAAATTACGTATAAGATAATATTTTAAGCTCGCGTTGTAAATGAATGATCGCTGCTCGATCCATCAAAATAACAGAGGTTTTTGCTAATGCAGACATCAATATAGTGTAATATATTAAAGCGAATATACAATAAATGGAATTTACCAGCAGTGTGAGAGAACTGCAACTAATAATCACCCGACACGCGGTCAAACTGACTGCTTTGTGACATTTTCGCGCTTAATCGCTAACAAAGCTATGCACAACATCGCACTGCAGCGCCGTACTAGCGGCAGCTTTAGAACTATCTCCCCGGCTGCACGCCCGGAACCACTTTTGGCCGGTAAGGCCCATTAAGTACTGGCTCCTTTTACTCCATGGTACAGCTACGTCTATCCACCCAAGTCGACAGTGAATCTAGGGACGCCTAGAACCAAGGGAATGGATAGGCTGTTGCGAGGTATGCGTAAACAAGCACTGTTGTACTGCGTGTGGTATTCGACGGACTGGTGGAAGCAGACGAAGAAACCCGCATCGGATTGCATCGACTTAACTAATTCTGTTTGTGCTGTACGCAACTTTTTACTTTTAACAAGGTGTGAAGATCTCGTGAAGGGCGCTTTTCCAGGTCACCAAAGTATCGTTTATACGCTGCAATACTTTTCTCAAGTCCCTTTTCGTGCAGCTCGACGCCTAGACTCGAAGGTAAGGTGTCGGGGAATCCCTGTTCGAAGCGCCTCAGTTGTCCAGCTCCGGCGGAGAGTAGCCCTGAACAAAGATTTAAGTACGTCTAGTATGCTTACAACTGTTCCTCCATACTCTTATCAACTACTTATAGCTATATAAAAGAACTAGGCAGAACTAGAACTAACTGCAGTTTGGCTTACGTAGTATTTAGTATCGTAATCCTTACAAATTCTTCTAGTGTTTTTATAAAAATATTCTTCTAAATCAGTGGTATATTGAATGAACACGTGGTATAATTTATCATCATTGCACGCAATTATATATTGCCTGCAACGAAGGCAGCGCCCTCGTTCTCGTTGACTCCCGTGATTCTTGGTACTTGGTTGAAGTCGCCACTGCGTAGAATCTCCGCTGGTGGCTTTGGTAGAAACGGTTCGGTTCGTTCAGCGTCAACTCAAGGTCCAAATAGAGTGGGCCACGTCAAAGTTTTCTGCACCAACGTAAAATAGATAATAATATACTAATAAAAATAAACTAATATAACTAAATAACCATAAACTAAAAAAAATAGTGTATGAAACTTTTCCTATAGCTTTTTTTGTTGTTGTTGCTCTATAGACTGGAAAAAAACAAGTAGTTTTTATCACTTGAGAAACTAGGGGAAATCATAACTTGTCTATCGCCAGCGGTAAACCACATTACAATTTGGAAGTTTGAAACAAAATCGAATGTGAAAGTGGAAAGAAGTGGTCGTCAAACAAACACAATAACGGAGAAATAATTTGAAAGGAGAGGGTATGCGTATAGTTACTTTCAGTTGCTTAACCTACTCTTAATTTTATGCTTTCATTCTTTGTTCTGACCCTGAACTTGACTTCCCTTGACCTTAGTTCAAGTCTTCTGACTTCTTTGGTCATTCGGAGAAAAGATTGACAATATGGGCAGAAATCAACATTCAAAATGTACCGAAACCTTAGTGTGGCACGCGAAAAGGCAATTCTAATTAACTATCTTAAAAAAAACATGGTATGGTTCAAACGTTATATCCAGGATAAGAAAAGGCGTTCAACGGTTAATATTCGTGGAATTCTTCCCAGAACGGCATGTGTTTGGCGACGAAGAACGACGAATTATTGGTAGAAAGTTCCATGAATCTCGAAACATCCTTGGTAGAAGATAGCCATTGCCTTGCTGTTTGCTGGCTTTGCGGAACCCTGCAAGTTGATAACGATAATAAACCATGTGCCGTACCGGAATACTGACATTTGAATAGTTAGCAAAAAACCTTCTTGAAATTTACAAAGTATACCATGATCGGAAATGGTTTGGCAAAGTGACAATAATGTTAATTATTAGATTTAGATAGTGATAGAGAGATATATAGACAAATGGGTAGATGGATAGATAGATAGATAGGTAGGTAGGTAGGTAGGTAGGCAGATAGATAGACTGATACAGAGAGAGACAGATAGACAGACAGACTGATAGCTATACAGACAGACTGACTGATTGACTGACTGACTGACTGGTAGATAGATAGATATATACGTAGATAGATGGATATATGGGTATATGGATATATGGATAAATACATAGATAGATAGACAGATAGATATACAGACAGGCTCACTGATTGACTGACTGACTGAGTGACAGATAGAGAGATAGGTAGACAGATTGATGGATAAATACATACATAGATAGATAGACAGATAGATAGAAAGACAGACAGTCTGACTGGAGAAAAAGAGTGCAAAAGGCTTACTTCTAACAAGGCAGTGAGGTTTCCTTAAGGGTTTTTCTGTGGTTTTCTCGTACCCCTTGCTGTCCAGCTCAGCGCCTTATAACCAAGACAAGGAAAATGAGGAAATATTAGGATCCAGTTTATTCAACATTTCCTCATAATACGATCTTAAGCTGTAAGATAGCGTATCATCAATTGGTTGCCCTGTTTTATATATACTGCCAAAAGACGACACGACATGCTTCGTACCTTGAGATCTGGGAGACAGGATATGAAGTTCGACACTTGCACTTCCCACGCTACTTCCAAAGATCGTGATCAAGTTTGGATCACCACCAAACGCTGCAATGTTAGTCTTGATCCATCGTATAACGCCATTATCTGGTCCAGCAATCCGTAGTTTCCTGGAGCTGTGTTATCGTCGCGCTGCTGAGAGGGAGCCCAAGTCAGACTAACGAAGTTGAAACTTAAGGCAAAGTGGAGTTATCAGAGAGTATGTTCACCTAAGGCTCCTCTATTCGATAGTTGAAGGTAACTCGAGTAACATCGCGGTCTATGAAGTATTGGGGGCCGTGCACGTAGTTCTCTCCATTACCGCTGCCGTAATTCCAGGTTCCCTCGTAAACGAAGTGGCTTGAAAATAGCTGTCGTTGCCATTGGAAACACTGATTTTTACATCAGTTGAACTGAAGTCTTGAAGGGGGTGCCAAGGCTACAAGTGCAACGCCCGTAGTTAGGAGGAGGACTGAAAACTAGCTGGTTATACGACTGCGAAGTGGTCAGCGCTTCGGGCGGTTTGGTGCAGGCCGACGCAATCATCTCCATGCACATACTTTTTCTTGCGCGACAAAACGGGTAAAACCTTTGTTTCGGTTCAGTATATCTTTAAATGCATTTCATTGGAAAATGTGCCACTTTGGTGAATCGTGACTCAAATCAAGGGTACATACTGTTACAATGTTAAGCCAAAATTAAATTTGCAATGTTATATTCAATAACGATTCAGTAAAATAATCTACCTCTATTAACAGCGACAGTTAGTATGAAATCGATTTGTTATTCAGTTAACCTTATGCTCAGTTTCAGTTTTAGTAATAGATAGATCGCAATGAAAAGAACAGGTTTTCCGACGTTGATTTCCGTAAAAAAAACGTAAGAAACTGAAACTTACTGACACCGGGAGGAACGGTAAAGTCAAACCAGCCTGCTCTCAGTACGCTTAATACAAAAGTGGATCTGCAGCGTTATAAATGAAATATAATGAGACATCAGTAGCCTTTATAGAGGTAGTTAATATGTATTTTCTTATAGGCTCTGACTTACGTGTTGAAAACATGAGACAAAATTTGAAACTTAATAATCGTAGAATTCTTTCCAGAACGGCATGTCTTGTGCAAAGAAGAAAGTCGAGTTTCTGAAAATAGGATTTGGAGATAGCTCCATATAGCCAGATACTTCCGTGGTAGACGGCAGCCACTGCGTTGTTGACCTTTGATGACTTAGTGGAACCCTGAAAGATTACACAACATAAACTGCAATCACTTTAATTTCCTCAATCTCCATTATTACAGCTTATCCAGGTACATTACCATATCGTACACTGTATATCTCAAAGGCAACAATGCACGAAGAGTATAGATACTCGATTTCCCTATGATTCCTAGAGCTATGTTACCGTACATTGCAATTGTAAAGGCTTCCTTACCCTGTCGTTGCAAAGGAAACCCAGTAATCCAGCAAAACATCGGTCATTCGAACATCTTCAGGCCTCCTAAACATTGAGCTAAAGACTGGGACATTGAACTGAGCCAGCATTTCGTCAGAGTGGGATACCCCTATTAAGATGAAACTGTAACAGAATCCAATACGTGCAAGACTATAAACTTACCCAAGTCTCGAAAGGATCTAGGAATGCCTAGAATCAAGGGTATTGTCAAGCTGCTACGATGAGTGTAGAGGTAAGTGTAGACAGCCGTGTTGTACTGCGTGTGGTACTTGACTGATTCTTGAAAGCAGACGTGGAAAGTTGCGTCGGACAGCATCTACAGTGTGTACAGTAAACTATGTTACGCTGGGATTTCTTTTCGAATGAATATCATAACCATTGTTCTGCTTATAAAGTTTAGAGCCATCAAAACTGTAATCATAAGAAAGCAGCTTTTTAGAGAACTACGAATTCTATGACATATAGTTCTGGGCATAGACAATTGCTTGGTTGTTCAATTGCTCGTAAGTGCAGCTCCTACTTTTGAAAAGGTTCGGAGGTCTCGGGAAGGATACTTCATGTCGCCGAAGTATCGTTTGTATGCCACCATACTCTTCTCTTGTCCCCTAGGTTCCATCTCCATACCTAAGGCTGAAGGTAAGGAGCTCGGGAATCCTTGCTCAAAGCGCCTCATTCGACCGCCCCCGCCAGAGAGTAACCCTATATAAGTTAAACGTCACATAAGATCTTAGCAATCTGTTTTTATGGCCTTAACAGTCAGGAAATTTGAATTTTGATATTCTTATCAAGGACCTTTATGTGCTGTGTATGTACGTATAGGTAGGTAGATAGATAGATAGATAGATAGATATATAGATAGTATAGTATAGGATAGTATAGTATAGTATAGTATAGTATAGTATAGTATAGATTTGTAGGTACCTGCAATGAAGATGCCGGCCTCGTCCTGGTTAACTCCAGTGATGATTGGTACTTTGTTGTATTCACCACTGCGGAAAATTTCTGCCGGCGGTTTCGGTAGAAAAGGGTTTGTTCGCTCAGCGTCAATTCGCGGTCCGAATACGGTTGGCCACATTGTAGTTCTCTGTGCGAAGACTGTATCGTGATATTCTGTGTAATACGGATACCTTAACTACAGCGCGTCAAGTTGCCGTTTTCACTTTTAAGCAGAAGGTTATAAAAGATGGTTATTTGTACTCTTACTGGTTAAAAGATCCACTTTTACTTAGTTTTTCAATACGTACGTGGATCCGCGCTCGGAAACGGACGATGTCGACAGCGTCTCTTCTTCTGAGGCAAGTGATGAGGTCATTTGACGGAGAGACGGGGCATTTGAGTTCGGCTGCCAGGAGCTTCGTATAGTGAAGATTTGACGATACCACAGACCAGAAGCACAAGGCTGAACCTGACTGCATTATGGCCCTACTAAACAGTCCTGTTCGACAATGTTAATTATGTAAACCGGACAGGTGATCGTTCGCTTAACGAGGGCAAGTCCTGGCATGGCATCTGCCCGGACGCATGTTATCAGATCCCAGCCGAGCCTCAGAACTCAACTTTCCATAGATAGATAGATAGGTATGTAGATGGATAGGTAGGTTTGTAGATAGATAGATAATAGGGTAATATGTGGTTAGATGGGCAGACAGATAGGTGAATGGATAGAGAGATGGACAGATATATAGATAGATAGACTTATAGACAGATAGACAGAAATAAGCGACGTTCTGGGGTCGGTTGGGATCTGACAATATGCTGCCTGGACCTAGTAATTTGACCGTAGTGTGTCATTGGAATAATAGTATGGCTCTCCTAGTCGACCTTTCAAAGAAAGTTGTAGCAATAGCTGATGTCGACTCTAACTCTAATTAGACTGTTGAGGTAATCTTATTGTTAGGCTGTAAAATATCAATATAGCTTATAATCAAATGACAAATTATCTTTTTATATACAGTATACAAATAACATAAGTATAATTTTTATATAGTGAAAAACAGAATGTACATACAAGATATTAAAGATCTTATAGTTTCTAATAGAAGTAATACCTAAGCCCTTTTATATGTTCACAAACAAAACCATGTCAGACAATCGTTATTATAGCTATGGCTAAGTACCTTGTACTTCAGTACCTCTAAGTACGAGTAGAAGATACATATACTGAAGAAGGTAGTACTGTTTCAAACGCTCCTCTGATTTAGGTATTCGATATTACGGGCTACTTCTTGAACTACCGTCAAACCAACTGCCAATTGATGCTAGTACGTATATACCTTGAGATCTGGGAGACAAGATATGGTGTTCGACACTGACACTACCCGCGCTGTTTCCGAAGACGGTGATCAAGTCAGGATCGCCACCGAAAGCTGCGATGTTTCTTTTGACCCACTGCAGCGCCATAGTCTGATCCAGGAGACCGTAGTTTCCTGGAGCTACGTTATCTTCGGTACTGAGGAAGCCTAGCGAATGCAAGGAATACTCGGGTTAAAGGTTAAACAGTGGTGAAAGTAACGGTGGTCACCTAGTGCGCCCAGTCGATAGTTAATGGTTACTAAGACAACATCGCGGTCCATGAGGTACTTGGGGCCATGGAGATACTTCTCCCCATTACCGCTACCGTAGCTCCAGACTCCTTCGTGGATGTACACCATCACTGGCCGCTTTAGGATTCGCGCATCAGTCTTATTAAAAAATTAGTCATCAGCAACCTTATACCCATACAACTGCAGCTTTACACTATACTTCTAACTCAATATCAATGCCTCGTATTACGAAGTTCTAGGTGAATACGTTGTAATATCTATCTTTCAGGAATTTAGTTTGGCTAAACTAATGAACCGATTTCAATAAAACATTATGATTACATTAAATATTCTTAGGTCAGTGTCTAGTAATTTTTGGGTTGCTGTATCTGTGAAACTTTAGGAGCTACAAGCAATCAATTTTACAGCCCAGCAAGAACCCCTTTTTGATATTACTCTAGACTGTACAAGAACGGATTACCGAGTGCGTGTAAACGTTGAGTCGAAGACAGTCTTCCGTTCCTCGTAACGTGAACATGACAGGCTCGTACTGGGGGCATTCGGGACTCTCCTTCGTAGCGTCGAAAATCCCGCTCCATGGCTCCACTTCTACAGGATCCTGAAATTTCAGCAACGAAACGATGCAGTAACAGAATTTCGTTAAGCCAGAGAGTTTGAATTCTATAGCGAGATGTTAACGTTTCATACGAACGATCTATCGAGGAACTAGTCCAAAACTAGGAATTTTAAAAGAAGGTGATTACCTGAAACCTGAGCTCATGAACGGGTGCTTTGGCATAGGGTATCCCCCGGAAGGAAAGGAACTGATGCCCTCTGGAGGAGGTCATCGTTGAACCCCGTATCAGACCGGACTGTGTTCCAACTACCAGCAAACTGTCATTGGTCACAAACATGTGCGAAACCAGAGGCAAGACTTTGAACAATGTCAGTGCCGTTTGAAGTGGCTTCAAAGCTGTCGCTACTGCCATCTGCAACGACCAACAAAAGTTTCCTTTGACAAAAATATTCCTGCTTGGATGCAACAACGCTAACACGACACGCGCAGCGTCAATACAGTTGGTAAAACAGCGACCGAAAACTTGTTTTCTATCAGAGGTGAGTTTATTTTCAAGTTCTTTTTATATAACCCAATAATATTATTCCCATTTCATTCTTCTAATCTGGTCGAACCTGTTGAAAGAAGCAGAACAAGTGCAGGAATAAAGAAAACCCAAGGACTAATGGTTGGTCGGGAAACTAAGCTGATTCCATGTGGAACTGTGACGTCACAGTCACGTGATTTCGTTGAGCTTTCTAAGGGGATCTCGCATAGCCAGGGCGTCACAATAACGAGGATATTGGTTAATATCTTTGGGATTTTATTTTGGCAAAGCTAATGAACCCATTAAGACGAAACTTGGTGAACGCATTAAGAAAGACTTGAACTAAACTCAGTAATTTTTGGGTTGCTATACCTATGAAACTGTGGGAGCAACACGCAATTTTCCGTGCTTAGGGAATGATGTTTGAATTGGATGTTAACTGTTGTTTTATTGTTCATTGTATATTGTAGATGCTAATGAAAAGCATCGTGTACACGTTATCTTACCTTGGAATATTCCTCACTGCCAGAAACGTCCCAGCCACGTAAATTATCCGTACTGACGTAAGACCAACTCACCGGTTACACTTTCCACCGACAAGACTATCAACATCCTTCCGAGCTGAACCCACTCACCGAAAAGCACATCACCGAGAATATCAACTACTACTACGGACAGCCGTCACTCTGAAGCTAGCGCTGGTCAGAGAGGTTCTAGTCCGTAGACGGTTTCGACATGGAATGGGCGCACCGGCGCACCATGCACGCAAAGGTGGAACGAAACGAAACCGAAGCGGAACCAGGTATAGAAAATGAGGTCAGAGGTTAACGGGACTTTGGATGAATTGATTCCATGTCGACAAATTTAGGTTTTTGCTTCTGGCGCACATATTACCGTTGGTAGAAATTTTTTCCTCAAGTTCTTGTTCTTTTACAAATTTCCCAAGTTGGTTTCTAACGGCCGCCTGGAGGTTTCAAAGATAGTATCTGGGCCAATCATCAAAGCCGTAACTTAAACGACACAAAGACAAAAGAACGAAGTGAAATCGACTGTAACCAGTCATGGTTCTAAGAATACGTATACTTCAACTGCAATTCGAACACATTCTTCTGTTTTGACTGACGTTATCTTCAACGTTGCCTAACTGTTAAATCTTGAGTTGAATTGTCGCGAGTGTTTCAGCTGGCGTCAATTCAGTGCGATTGAATTCTGGACATTGGGTTTTGTGTATACTTGATGACACATGTTTTTTGAGGTCACGGTTCGATGGTCGACCCAATTTTTCCCCTACTTTGTACCTTGAAATAAGTTGCTGCCGAGAAACGCTTATCAAATGGTATTAGATTGTATTTAACTGTATTAGATTCTATGTATACTAGCACTAGTATAATCCATACATGTTAGATATGCGAGCGATGATTCCTAGGAACCATGAAATCGGCTGTTTGTAGCTTCAACTTCACCGCAGATACGCTGAGGTAATTTTAATCAGATGTTAGATTAAACCTAACCGTTGAATATTCAATTACCATCAATCATAGCGATGTGTTCCCGCTTCTAGAACAAAGGGCACCAGTGGTAATAAATAAGGCAAAAAATAAATAATTTAATGCTTTATTCAGTTCATTTTACCGTTAGGTAAAAAAATAAATAAAACGTAGAATTATGTAAATCTGGACTAGTTTCGGACGCTTCAAGTAGATGGTGTTTTGCTTATCCTTTTGCGGTTTTACTGTGCCAGTGATCATTCTGACCGCTAGATGGCTTGGACGGAAACCGCGACACGTGGTTGTGTTATGGCTGGAGTGATCGGTCGTATGATTCACAAATCACAACTCGGTTTCGGTTTGCAAATGCAAATCTTGATGGTCGTGAACTGTGATTTCAACCTGAATAACCGTAAAGAACAAGTCTTCGTAGGTTTCTTACGATTCGTCAAGTACTGGGGGCCCCAAAGACGAATTTAAACGAGTATGTTATGTCGAACAGCAAGTTTGACTCGCGCTTTCGGTCATACGACATATAGCCTTTCGTCTTCAGAACCTGTAAACACGATTATCAGTTGAACTTACGACGGAAATTTCACCCTTTTTGCATGGAAATATGAGGATAAGATGAGCTGATGAGCTGACCAATTCTAAAAGGACCTTTCCCATCGTCATGCAAAAGGTTTCACAAACCGTTGCATCGTTCGTAAGCTTCTATAAAGGTACTAGCATGGACCATTTGGTACTTAACAACCATCTGAAACCTTTCTTGTAACGGAGACGTTAGACGTCGTCGTTGTATGACTTTCAAGAAAGATGTGGCATTCTTTGATTAAGTACCAATTCTCCGCCTTCTTCACTCAGCACCTGGACGAGACATTACATTGCAAAGGCTGCACTTTACATAATGAATTAAGCAAAAAATTTGTATGACATTAGTAAGGTATTACTTCATTCTTCTCATAGATGGGACTCGGTTAGTTCGGTTAGTGGAGGAATCAGATTGGGCGAAAGGTTCGTCTTAATGCGTTTCTGCTAAAACTAAAGTCAGTACTGCCACGGAGAGATTGACAAAAACTACTGAAGTTGAAAGACTTGCCGTCTGGACTTGGTTATACGGATGCGCAGTACCCATTTAATGATTTACTCTTTTGATTTTGAACTGAATGATGGAATTTCTATTCTAATATGAGACGCAAACTTCCTAATTTAGTCAATAATTTCCTCTTTTCCAGTAGACACTTGCGAAAAACCTGCTTCTTATTTTCACAGTTTCAAAGGTACAACAACCCAAAAGCACAAATAGTAAGTATTGTACTCTTAAAATTTCATAGTAATCGGTCGGTTAGTTTGGCCAAAACAAAATCCTGAATGTCAGAAATTATCGTAATTCATCGTCATTCAGAACCTCGTTTTTTCCGCTGTAGATTGTACTCTCTGAGTCTTGCGTTGCCTACCGCTGGACATTTTTAAAAATAAATAATGGCCAGTGCGAGCTGAACTTTTTAAGATGGCTGCAGGCTTATTATCATTTAACGTATGGCCGCGATTTTCTTTCTGTATACGGTATACGTACGACACGCAACAAAAAAACTCGCAGAACCAGCTCTCAAGGACTTAAAAAATCCTTTTTAAAAATGGTTTTAAAAACAGGCAGATGGGAACCTGCATGACAAGCTTAGGGTTCAAGAACCAGACGCTTTCTTCAGTCAGCGTTGTACGCATCCCAAGATGTTGTTACTTGATCTAATGAGACCTTTATTCGCTATTCTGGGAAGTTTCAGGGCTGTTCAAGTACTGATTCATTCGATGGTCACCACTGACTATTTCCCTGTGGTTGAAATTCCTCTGGGTTCGATCCGCGGCTCGAGAATGGTTTCGGATAACGGACGCAAGTTCTTGTCCTTTCGAGGAGTACCGTACGCCAAAGCACCAGTTAACCAACTCAGATTCAGGGTAAGTAAATGCAAACAGTAAAGTGTAATTTATGCTTTAAACCGTCCAGTAGCCCACAGAAGAAAGGGTTCCTGCTGGGTAAAACTTGATTGCTTTTTGCTGCCACACTTTCAAAGGTACACCAACCAAAAAAATACCAAGTGTAGAACCAATGACATTTCATGCACTGGTCGAGTTTCGCCTTAATCGGTTGAATAGTTTTGACGGAATAAAATCCTAATGGATATCTCGTCTGTTAAATTTGCTCAGTACCGTTATTTAGTACGCCATGTCTAAATTGATTGGATCATTGTATAGTGAAAGCTATGGTATCCAAGTTAACTAATACAAGTAGTGTCTTAGCCGAAACAGCAACTCGATCTCTGATGTTAAGATTTGTCACGTGACAACCTTTTCCAAAATGTGAAATATTAATACTTGTCCAGGACCCCGAAGACGTTGAACCCTGGAGCGGAACCCTAGATGCCACGGAGGAAGGACCGGAATGTCTACAGTTTGATGTTTCCTTTGCGAAGATCAGGGGTGTTGAGGATTGCTTAAAACTCAACGTTTACACACACAGTGTAAGACTACATTTCAGTTAATTTGGTCATTTTGACTAAGGCAGTAGGTAGCCGAAGGGTAAAGTCCAATCCCGTTACTTCTACTTGCTGGGAACTTGTATCACTTTGGCTGGGGCTTATTCCACAAACACGGAATCTTTTTTAATTCGTCATGCGCTTTTTTATCACTTCGTGTGTTCTATTTTGTTTTTCGCATGCAAGGCGAACCCAGCAGATGCCAAGAGACCCGTGATGTTATTCCTTTTCCCCGGTGGTTTCACTGAAGGTAGTGGCAATGGAGAAACCTACTTGTACGGACCGCGATACTTCCTTAACCGTGATATTGTTCTAGTAACTATCAACTATCGCCTCGGACCATTAGGTACAGCGAATGGAACTATAATTTTCCCCCTCCATGTTTAAAATGATTTTTACAGGGTTCCTTAGTACGGAAGACGAAGTAGCACCAGGTAACTACGGACTGCTGGACCAGTCAATGGCCATTCGATGGGTGAAGGACTACATTGGATATTTTGGAGGTGATGCCAACTTGATTACCCTGTTCGGATCTAGTGCCGGAGCTGCCAGCGTCGAGTATCACCTCTTCTCGCCAAGGTCGCAAGGTTGGCGTGCACTTTAGTTGTAACTCCAATGAAACGCATTAAAGAAAGTTATTGTCAGGCTTATTTCAACGTGCCATCTTACAGTCTGGTTCTTCATTGTGCTTCTGGGCGATGTCCCGTCCTCGATCAAACTACACCCAGCAGTTGGCTTCTCGACTGGGGTGTCCTACCTCTTCTTCTCAGGCGTTAGTTGATTGTCTCAGGCAAACAAACCCGGACCGATTGATTTCGGCCACCAGAAGGCCCCATGTAATTTGTGTTAATCCCTCTTAAAGTTAAGTTGCTTTACCGAAGCATATTGTATATATAACATATAGTTCACTCTAATCTGGCCGGTCATGTTTGCGCCGCGCGTGGATACCGAGCGGGAGTTCCCTTTCCTTCCCAAAGCACCCACGGACATGTTGCGCAATGGGGAGTTCAAAAAAGTGCCAACGATCATCGGACTCAACCAAAACGAAGGCGCCTTCTTTGTTGCAGGTATATCAGGGGCTTTAATATCATCTAAGGCGCTATTGATAAACAAGTGTCAGCACATCTATTGGTGTTTAAATGAACTATCTTTATCCTCAGATTTTTATAATAACAATAATTTGTTAATCTTCAAGCATATTTGTTTAACCGAGATGCCCCGCCGAGTGGATTCAATGGGGAATCGTTAGAAAACGCGGGTTAAAAATGTAAAGAAAACTCGAATTCAGAGCGAGAAATACAGTGACGCCATAGGCCAGCTAGGATGGCGTCCGATTGGCCAGGCCGGCGCCCCCAGGGGTGGGCGGGGCTACTAGTCTTAACGGTGCATCACCAGCTCTCATAACGATACCGAAGGACCAGGGTGCGGGGCATCTCTAGTTGTACAATACTCGATCAAAGTTGTTAGTGAAGTTAAACACATGCTCTTTCCCTACAGAATTGCTGTATCTCGGAGGATTCCGAATGAGGCGTTTCGAGAAGCGCTTGACCAGTGCTATAGCGCTATCTTTCGGTCAACAGTTCGAACCAGACGGTCAGCAGAAAAGCCTCGAAGCGTATCAGCGGTACTTTGGCAGCCTGAGATACCCGTCGCGAAATGTTCAGCTGTTGGAAAAAGTGTTGAATTAAACATATACACAAGTATAGTCTTATAGTGTGATTAACTGAAGGTCTTTGAAATATGCAGATGATATCTGACTCGTCGTTTTTCGTGTGCGTTCAAGAATCCCTCAAGTATCATGCATCGCACAACCCAGAAGTCTACGCTTACTACTACACTCACCGCAATACCTTGACAACACCCTTTCTGTTGGGAGTTCCGCGTAGTTACGTTGATCTAGGTGCGTCAAAAATGGAACTATTGTTAACATTCGACTTAAGTACGTGAAAGCTCGGATCTTAACCGTGGTTATCATTCTTGTTGAAGGTGTAAGCCATACCGATGAACTTCAGACCCTATTCGAAGCTCCCATCGTCGCCAAGTTACTTCGGAAACCGGCAGATGTACGAGTTACTGACATTGTGCTCGATTACTGGACTTCGTTCGCAATATCAGGGTAACATTTAGTCGTTGCTTTGTTCAGGGATAACTCCGTGCTTATTTATCATTTTCAGTATTCCTCGAAGCTCCAGATCTAATTCAACATGGCTCACTTCGACTGCGGACCCCGTGGGATACATGGATTTAAAAGCCAGCCCTTCATTCGTCAACTCGTCGTACCCGTTTACCGAGCGAATGCCATACTGGAGAGAATTCTTCGGTTATTAGTTTTATAAGTTGGAGTTGAGCAACTTGTTTTAAAAGTACCGAACATTTCTACGGTGTACTGTATGTACCTGTTTCAGCGAGACTCTTAATCGGAATTTGTGACTGTGGGTCCAGTTTTGCATTTTTATCTTTACCAAGTTGGTTATTAAAATTGGCTATTTTCATGCACAGAGCTTTTATCTGATATTGGATTATTAACTTACGCGAGAATCTATTTAACTGCCTAAACAGTGGTAACTAACCAACTGTTAACCAACTAATTAACTTTAATACAATTAAGTTCTATAATTTAATACAATAATAATATATCTGTTGAATGTATATCGAATACATATATATTTAAATGTTGATATATTTATACTACGTTTAAAATTTTATATCAAACTTTATAATCTAATAAAATAAATAAATACCTACTACATGTTATAATATACATGTTCCAATTTTCGAAATCTATCTATCTATCTATCTATCTATCTATCTATCTATCTATGTCTGTCTGTCTATCTGTCTGTCTGTCTCACTGCTACATTTGTAGTTAGATTGTATGCGGGTAGCTATGATACCCCACGCGGTAGCTTCCATTTTCCCAAACCCTCCCGGTATTGATCGGAAAAAGCCCGTTGCTTTTGCAGTTTGCCTTTTCAATTCCCCATGCAAAGACGCCTTCCAGAATATAATTATTATTACAATTTAAATTCAAATATGATATTACGTATATAAAAATCTAACTTCGTCAGTTATACAGAAAAGTCTAAGGTTACCATTTAACTCCTTATCATTTCACGGTCAGTACAACTAGACCACTGAATTTATGGCTTTCAAGAACAAGCTTCAACGATCGAATACCCAAGTGGTTGTTAAAAAAGCAGCTAGACTGCTTTTTTGTCTCACGTTCTACATTCAAGGACAAGAAACAAAACGAAAAAAAAACAAGCGAATCACGTAGGCCATAACACGGCGAACCTTTGGGCTGACAGAGGAGCTCTTATTCCTTACAGAACGACTGAAGGAACACGCACATTTTTAGATAAATAGAGCACAGGTAATCTTAAACTCTGGCTCGGTAAGCTTATTTACTATCTGGAAAACCTATGGTGGGAACGATACAAACGACTGCCCTCGCCAAATCTGTTTTCCTTATTGGGGTTTACGTTCAAACAGAAGCTTTACCTCAAACGAGGAAAAACAAGGTAAACAGGAACGGTTCTCCAGGTTTTCAAACTTCAAATTACATGTCTATTATATATTACTGGAACTTTTAACAAATTTGCACATTTTGGTAAAAGATGATTAAGTAGTTGGACGTGGAAGTTCTAGCACTCTACTTGGTTTTTCCTTATGCCTCATTTCCGCAGGTAAGTAGGGCAACCCATCCAATGATTGGTTACCAAATCGATTATGTCGTCTGCTAATGCATCGGATTTAGTTACAGGCTTTGAAGCATAGTACCTACCTGAGGGTGTAGCTGACCATGCGAGTACACGAAGCCGTCGGTGTGTTACAAGGTCATTACTCCGTGACGTAAAGAAATCACGAGGAACACAAGTACAGCACGTAGGCAACTGGTTTTTTCAAACTGTCAGACCTGACTTCCTATTTGGCACGGGACTTGGGAAGCGCGTCAGTTCTCATCGAAACGGTTCTGCGTGCGGTCGTTCCAGCGGATTATCCTTCAGTGATCATTGATTGCAAATACCACGCTATACGATGCTATTGCTTAACATCTTAAGGCCCGTCCAGTTGACACTGGCTGTTCTTAGGTTAATTCCAGTGTTTTTCCAGAACATTCTACTCAGTGATTCTCCGCCGCTGGTGCAAACTCCACTCGGCTGGATTCGAGGTTCTCGTATGCAGTCAAGTAAAGGCCGAGCGTTCCTGGCTTTTCGAGGGATTCCATACGCTAAAGCGCCGGTGGATCAACTAAGATTCCAGGCAGGGATTTTTAGATTTCAGTAATTAAGACTTGTTTCATTTGAATTGTATGAATGTCCTTGTAGGATCCTGTAGAAATCGATCCTTGGATTGGGACCCTAGATGCAACGCGGGAGGGACCAGAGTGTCTGCAGTATGATACGACCTTCCGTAAGGTTAAAGGCAAGGAAGATTGCCTTCGACTAAACGTTTACACACACAGCGTAAGTATCATTCAAAATAGTTAAATAGATAAACTGACAGATAGACAGATAGATAGTTAGACGGATAGATAAACTGGTAGGTTGCCAGATAAATAAGTAAATGGATAGATAGATAGATAGATAGGTAGATAAGTAGGGGGGTGGATAAGTAGATTGGTAGATACGTAGATAGGTAGATATGAAAGTTAGTTAGATAGATAGACAGATACGGAGAGACAGATAGATAATACAGATAGATACAGATAGATAGGTAGATAGATAGATAGACAGATAGACAGATAGACAGATAGACAGATAGACAGATAGACAGATAGACAGCTATACAGGTCGATATACAGATAGGTGTAGAGATAGATAGATAGATACAGATAGACAAACAGATAGATAGATAAATAGATAGATAGATAGACCGACAGATGGATAGAGAGAGAGAGAAGTAAGATAGAAGGACAAATTAAAAGGCAGATAGACGGATAAAAACAGATCGATAGATAAACTTTTAAGAATTGCTTGCTTGCTTTAAGAGTTCACTTCATATTGAGTACTTGAATTGTACCGTTACATGTTCTCTGGATACAGCTGATAGTCAGTGGGACACTTTGTTTTCATCGATCTGGTATACGTCGCTTGTTTGATTTCAGGTGAGCTCACGACATTCAAAAAGATCAGTGATAGTCTTTATCCACGGCGGGGCTTGGATGAACGGCAGTGGCAATGGCGAAACCTTCCTGTACGGTCCGCAGTATTTCCTCGACCGAGATATTGTCTTGGTGACCATCAAATACCGTTTGGGTGCTCTTGGTAAGTACTCCCCGTACGAANCTGTGAATCACGTGCTGCACGCGGTTAACTTGTCAGTAAACTAGTTCGGAACTAGTTTCTGATCACATGAGAAAAACCTAGAAAAAGGTTTTTTTCGAAGATAAATTGAGCTAGTTCATGCTTCGTTCATAACTAGTTCGGATCATCTGGAAATTTTAGAGATTTTCTTTCACCCGATCTGATTTCCTTCTTTACTAGTTCGGAATTTGTTCATTTTGCTGAACTAGTTCCCCCGCCAGTTTAATCTGCATCGGAACTAGCTCCATTTTCGTACGGGTCACGATCCGACCTCTCAAGTTGTTTCGGTTATCAATGTTCACTAAGCATTTAACGTTCATTAAACATTATGATTTCATACTAATGAATCAGTTTGATAAATAATAGGATTCCTGAGCACCCATGATGAGATAGCGCCTGGAAACTACGGTTTGCTGGATCAATCCATGGCGCTGGCCTGGATCAAGCGAAACATTGAATACTTTGGTGGTAATCCCGAATCCATTACGTTAATGGGCAGCAGTGCTGGTAGCACCAGTGTCGAATTCCAGACATTGTCTCCAAGGTCGAAAGGTTTACAGATCATTCAATTAGCTTTGTAATTTTTTAAGCAAAGTTTCAACTTTCAGGAACCTTTCATAGGGCGATCATGGAGTCGGGATCATCTCTCTGCTTCTGGTCGACATCCAGTAACAATAGCTACTATGCCAAACAAATGGGATCGTACCTCAGCTGTCCAGTATGTTCATCCCAGGAGCTCGTCGATTGCCTACGAAGAAGGGATCCTCGCAAGATGGTGTCATTTGTCTACAACCTTCAAGTATTGTCCAATCAACACTTCCGTAGCTCCGTTTCATTAAGCTTTCATTCGTATTAGTCGGTAAAAGTTCCCGCAGTTTTGCTAGATTAGTAGTAGTGTATGTGCGGTGTACTTAAACATGATGCGTGTTATACGTCTTTAAATTTGTTAACGTTACTTCCTAGAGTAGCAATATAAGCATAAGCAAACTATCATTTGTGATACAGATGAATTATATGTTATAAACTGGAATGTAGCACTATCTGTCTATCTATCTTACAGTAACAGATATAGTATGTTATGATAGATAATAGATAGTAGACGATATCCAGATAGATGATAGATATTTGTATGTCTGTAAAAGTCCACCCAGTAACACTTACCCATAGTGCTTAGCTAGTACAAGATGCTAGTAAGAGCTAGTAATACTACCTTGTTACTAACCTTACTGAACTTCTTGAAGAGCTCTTGATCTTACTTAGCACGTTATGGTTCTGAAATGTTACTAATGCTTCCTTTAAAGCCATGATAACTTGACACGAGAAAACATCAGTTGATTTCTAGATCACGTCGCTATGGCCAGTAGTTTTCGGGCCTCGTATTGATCCGGAGAGAAGAAATCCGTTTCTACCGCGGTCCCCTGCAGCTATCCTTCAGAGCGGAGATTACAGTACTGTTCCTGTGATTGCTGGAGTCAATCAAAATGAAGGAGCTTCTTTCGTCGCAGGTTTGCTAACTTGACTTAAAACTACCCGAAAAAGTCATTTTAAGTTTTTCCATCCATAACGGTCAATTCCCATCTCCTTAGTTTGTCTTTCTACCGTTGTACAGAACTCTTGGCTACTGGCGGGGGGCGCATGAAACGTTTCGAAAAGGACCTTCCGTCAAACTTGCCACTCACCTTGGGACAGCAATTTCGTACTCATGGAAAGGAGGAAAGCATTCTAGCCTACGCGCGCTATTTTGGTCAACTAGAGTACCCTTCTGATGACTTGCGCTTGCTAGAAAAGGTAACCCTGCGGATGTCGGTTACTTGAAAATTACTTCGTTACATGAATATTTCAGTTGATATCCGACTCGAGCTTCTTCGTATGTGTTAGCCAATCCATCAAGTACCACTCGCTGCACAACACTCAAGTCTATGCCTATTACTATACGCATCGCAATGGTTTGACGATCCCCTTGCTCATGGGTGTTCCTCGAGTTTTCGTCGACTTGGGTAAGTCTTGTTGACTTTTCAAGTGCCACCCCTGTACAAACACGTCCTCTTGACCTCACCCTCTTCCGTGTGTTATATACAAGGGCATACGATGTACTATTTTGGTGACACTAGGTGTAAGTGTTCCTAGTGATTGACTTGTCAACGTAGGTGCTATTTGTAGGTTATGCGTATACACAAGGTTTGCTTGTTTTGGGCTTTGATTTTCTCGAAATTCTATGATTTTTACAGAAAAAGGACTTTGAATTTTTGGCCTTGCAGCGTCTTCCTATGGTTCCTTCTATTGTGATGCAATTCGCCGTTATGACCCCTAGTTAGTGTCCCGAGCAATGCTAACAATGTGTGTCGAGCTGACAGTTCTAAAGTGTTTTGTAACTAGTATATTTGTAGAACGACTATAGATTTTGTTTCATCAGAAGTTGATCTAGACTGCATATCCTTTAGGAGTCAGTCACTGTGATGAACTAGTGTCACTATTTGACGTCCCGTTCTTCGGTTCCTTGATGAGGAGGGGACGCGATGTTCGAGTCAGTGAAGTTATGCTGGACTTCTGGATTTCCTTTGCTCAAAACGGGTAATCAGGGTTACATAAAAATAAACTAATACTTGTCATATAACAAGTACCTAATAACATTTAACATGTACAGTAATAGAATACAATCAAAAAGTAAATTACAGGCTATAAGGTTATACAACTTGCTGCACACATGTCCTAACAAGCATTTAGGTGTATGTTAAACTTTAAGTTTCCATATGAGGTTCACTAAGATTAACTTTGTTGTTAGACATCCAACCAGTGCCAAAATCAAGTCAGAATGGATTCCTGTTGATACGGAAGGCGGAGGTTACATGGAGCTTCAGAAAAACGCAACCTTTGTCAAGTCAAAGTATCCTTTCGAAGAGAGAATGGACTTCTGGAGAGCTTTTTTCCACTATTTGATTTGAACTTGTGAAGAGTGCACGCACTGTTTCTGTTTTCGTGAAAACCGGTCTACCCAACGCGGAAACCAGCAGGTCGAACACCTGCTGAACGAACTACTACTAACCGTCTGTCTGCTGTGTGGATTTGAGCGAATGTATCAGCAGTTGCCTGCCTCCAACAAGCGGCAGACTGGAACCCGAGATGGCTGAATTGCTGGTAAACCTGCTGGTTTTTGCATTGGGTATTGATTTAATGAAATGTTGCATGATATTGCAGACGATAATTGATGTTAAAATTAAATTTGATCCGTTATATAAGAAGCCCTGTTTGTTAAAAGCCTGTTAGTCGTGATTTCACAGGGTTGTTAAAAATCACGCAGGTCAGAATAGAAGCGAGAATTTTGCCAAATTACAAACCTGAAAAATCGAAACAAAATTAAAACTGTAGAAATAGTAATGGAACAGTGTTGACGTGCTCGTAATACATTGACAGATAGACACATATAGTAAGAGTGAGAGAGAGAGAGCTAGACAGATAAATAGGTATATATAGATAGTTAGATAGACAGGTAGGTAGAGGTAGGTAGATAGTTAGACAGATCGTAGATATCGTTGCTACCCACATTCAATCTTATTGCAAATGCAGTACTGATACAGATACACAGACAGATAGATAGACAGACAGACAGATAGATAGATAGATAGATAGATAGATAGATAGATAGATAGATAGATAGATAGATAGATAGACAGATAGATAGATAGATAGATAAATAAACAGATAGGTAGATAGATAGATAGATAGATAGATACATAGGCAGATAAACAGATAGATAAATAGATAGATAGATAAATTGATAGATGGATAGACAGATAGATAGATGGATAGAAAGGCTGCCCGCCATACCTCTGGCAAACTGTCGGCTCCTTCCTCAACAGCTGCACTGCCACATTCACATTGGCGTGCGGCTCAGCGTTCCACTCTATGTAGGTTGTCCCCAGGGTAGTGTTCTCTCCCCATTCCTCTGGAATGTGATGCTAGATTCGGCCATCAGGATACCGCGACCACCTGACACACAGTTGATAACGTAGGCAGATGACACTGTAGTAGCTGCTCGATGGAAAACGAGCAGGGAATCGGAGTAGTATCTAGTGCAAGGCACCTGTTCGGCCCTGGAGAAATGGGGAACATTGAGGAAGCTGGAGTTCAGTGCGACCAAGTCGAACGTGATGGCTTTCACCAGGAGAAGAGGATCAGTTCCAACAGTTTCGGTACTTATGGACGGCACGTCCCCTTGTCTTGTTCTTTTCTCAAATTTAATGTAGTCACTAGGATAAGAGTCTTGTGGAACGAAGAATGGCAAAATTCACGATCAGGTTCAATAACGAAACAGTTCTTTCCTACCATCACCTCTGCAATCACGTCCTCCCTACTTCTGCAGCCCACCTTACCCCAAGAACTCACTCAAGATACTGACAGGTGCACCGATCTGCAGTTAACCTGGCCTCCTGCATTGTCTGCCATAGTGCGTATCTCCAGGTTATGGAGAGCCGCACTCGCTTACATCAGGAGGACAGATCGGCTGCGGATATGTAAAGAAAATTTTGCTCAAAACCAATAATTTTTATTTCATTTTATTTCATGTTTTTTTTTTCTCTTTAGCGTTAGTTGTCCATTCTTTTTCCTCACTTTTTCCTGTTCTCGTTCCTTGTGGCTGTTTTTTTTAACATTGGTTCATTTGTAGCGTACTTGTGCCCTCATGTTGCCCTCCCCCTTTTATTGTTTTTTTTTGTCTTTTCCATTTTACTTTTTCTCTTCTTTTTATTTTCTTACTTTTCATGATAATTATTTTCCCTCGTTATTTTTGTTACGTTACATTTTCTTTCTTTCTTTCTCGTTTCTGTGTTACATTACACTCACTGGAATGCCCCATATCTCAAAAACGCTATGAAATGTGTTAAACGATAGGAAAAGAGAGAATACACTGGGCAACACTCAGTCATGAGTAGGCCCAATAACATTCAAAAAAAGATAGATAAATAGACAGATGGATAGATAGATAGATAGATAGATAGAAAGAAAGATAGGCAGATATACAGATAGACAGATTATAAGATAGTAAATAGTTAGACAGATAGATACGTAGATGGAAAGATAAGATAGCTAGGTAGATGGATAGAGAGACAGATAAACAGACAGAGACAGACAGACATACAGATAGACAGGCAGCATAAATAGAATGAAATATAGACGTATTTTTTTATAGCTAGGTAGATAAATTGCAACAAATTAGTGTAAACTTCAGTTATTATTTGGTTATACGACACTAAATGTTGTGCATCAAACATTCCAGCTAAAGCCTAAATTATCTCCGAACATCGCATCTGACTTGTAACAATGTGTATGATACAAAACCTTTCTATTTGTAACAAGAATGGCCACTCAGATCATGTCAACAACAGAACACTTCCTTCTTATACGAGAATATATTGCTCTATAAACACTAGTCGATACTTTCTTACACATTACGATATTGCTTTTGTGGTAGGCAAAGAGGTACAGAACAAGCACTACTGTTCAGTACAGACGGAAAAAGAAAATGCGAGGGAGGCACTGAGAGTGAACAAAAGTTTGGAACATTACTCGGCGCACTCTACGAAAATAGGGGTAAAGCCTAAGCACGAGAACAGAAACAATGTTTGTACTCTTCAGTTCAAATCAGATAATCGAAAAACGCTCTCCAGAAGTCCATTCTCTCCTCGAAAGGATACCTTGAGTTGACAAAGGTGGCGTTTTTCTGCAGCTCCATGAAGCCCCCGCGTTCCGTATCAACAACAATCCATGCTGACTTGATTCTGGCACTGGTTCGATGGCTATACCAACAGAAATTAAATTTAATTAACCTCACATTATCAATTACTCAGTAGTACTTTCATCAACTTTGAATACGGCCATCATGCTCCAACTACTGAGCTCGACTTGTAATTACAAGTTTATTCTTATACTTAAAACCTAATTACCCGGTTCGAGCGAAGGAGGTCCAGTAATCCAGCATAACCTCAGTAACTGGAACATCGCGTCCTCTCCTCAGCAACGAACCGTAGTATGGCACATCAAATAGCGACACTAGTTCATCGCCATGACTGACTCCTGAAGGATGTCATCCAAAATCAACTTTTGAGGAAAACTTCCAGACGTTTTACAAATATACTAGCACAACAGGCATGACAATACAAGGAACCATAGGAAGACGCTGCAAGGCCAAAAGTTCAAAGTCCATTTTGTGAAAAAACACATAGAATTTCGAGAAAATCAAAGTCCAAAACAAGCAAACCTTGTATATACACATTACCTACAAATAGCACCTACGTTGACAAGTCATCACTAGGAACACTTACACCTAGTGTCACCAAAATAGTACATCGTATGCCCTTATATATAACACACAGAAGAGGGTGAGGTCAAGAAGACGCGTTTATACAGGGGTGGCATTTGAAAAGTCAACAAGACTTACCCAAGTCGACGAAAACTCGAGGAACACCCATGAGCAAGGGGAACGTCAAACCATTGCGATGCGTATAGTAATAGGCATAGACTTGAGTGTTGTGCAGCGAGTGGTACTTGATGGATTGGCTCACACATACGAAGAAGCTCGAGTCGGATATCAACTGAAATATTCATGTAACGAAGTAAATTTCAAGGAACCGACATCCGCAGGGTTACCTTTTCTAGCAAGCGCAAGTCATCAGAAGGGTACTCTAGTTGACCAAAGTAGCGCGTGTAAGCTAGAATGCTTTCCTCCTTTCCATAAGTACGAAATTGCTGTCCCAAGGTGACTGGCAAGTTTGACGGAAGGTCCTGTTCGAAACGTTTCATGCCCCCCCCCCCCGCCAGTAGCCAAGAGTTCTGTGTTCTGTACAACGCTAGAAAGACAAACTTAGGTACCTTAAAATGACTTTTTCATGTAGTTTCAAGTCAAGTCAGCAAACCTGCGACGAAAGAAGCTCCTTCATTTTGATTGACTCCAGCAATCACAGGAACTGCACTGTAATCTCCGCTCTGAAGGATAGCTGCAGGGGACCGAGGTAGAAATGGATTTCCCCTTTCCGTGTCGATACGTGGTCCGAAAAATACTGGCCATATCGAAATTATCTAAGGAAGTCATGGCTTTATAGAAAGTGTTCGTTAATATATTACAGAAATACGAATGTGCTGGCATTAAGGGCTTTCCAACAACTTCAGTATAGTAGTAGCAAGGTAGCAATATTAGTTTTACTAAGTATCGTGTACTAGATACTAATACCAGGTAAGGGATTTCCGTGTGGACCTTTACAAATGTTATGTATGTATCTAGATAGAAAGGTAGATAGATAGATAGATAGATAGATAGATAGATAGATAGATAGATAGATAGATAGTTAGATAGATGGACAGATAGACAGACAGACCGATAGACAGATTGACAGATACACAGATAGACAGATAGACAGATAGACAGATAGACAGATAGACAGATAAATAGATAGATAGATAGATGGACTGATAGGCAGATAGACACATAGACAGATGAACATAGATAATTCGATAGATAGCTAGATAACGTTTTGATTCTATGTTAATAACAGTAGATTATTAGCATGTATCATATATAAATGTAACACACATACAATACTACTAATCTAGCAAAACTATAGGAACTGTTACCGACTAATACGTATGAAAGCTTATTGTAAAGAGCTATGGAAATGTTGATTGTTCAATACTTGAAGGTCGTAGACCAATAACACCATCTTGCGAGGATCCCTTCTTCGTAGGCAATCGACGAGCTCCTGGGATGAAGAAACTGGACAACTGAGGTACGATCCCATTTGTCTGGCATAGTAGCTATTGTTACTGGATGTCGACCAGAAGCAGAGAGATGATCCCGACTCCATGATCGCCCTATGAAAGGTTCCTGAAAGTTGAAACTTTGCTTAAAAAATTACGAAGCTAATTGAATGATCTGTAAACCTTTTGACCTTGGAGACAATGTCTGGAATTCGACACTGGCGCTACCAGCACTGCTGCCCATTAACGTAATGGATTCAGGATTACCACCAAAGTATTCAATGTTTCGCTTGATCCAGGCCAGCGCCATGGATTGATCCAGCAAACCGTAGTTTCCAGGCGCTATCTTATCATGGGTGCTCAGGAATCCTATTATTTATCAAACTGATTCATTAGTATGAAATCATAATGTTTAATTAACGTTAAATGCCTAATGAACATTGATAACCGAAACAACTTGAGAGGTTGAATCGTGAGTACTTACCAAGAGCACCCAAACGGTAATTGATGGTCACTAAGACAATATCTCGGTCGAGGAGATACTGGGGACCGTACAGGAAGGTTTCTCCGTTGCCACTGCCGTGCATCCAGCCCCCGCCGTGGATAAAGACTATCACTGATCTTTTTGAATGTCGTGAGCTCACCTGGAATCAAACAGCGACGTATTCAGTGTGGTTTGTGTCTACCATAACAATGGAGCGAAATGTCCTACTTGCTAAACAACTATATCTCGAGATTTAAGTGAATGCTTAAGGTAATAATGTTATTACTAAACGAGGAAAGCATTTAACATTTCATAGAAACTATAACGCATGGTTGCTTGCCCGAGAATCTGGTGATTGGCTATCATTCAGTGCTAGCTTTAGTATTCTGCTACGTAGCAGAATACTACTAGTACTAGGTGTTAATAAATTCAAATTCAACATGCTAGTCTGATCAGCTGGTGTCGGGCACTCGCAATGTGAGTTTCTTGTTTGGATGAAAAAGATTATGGATATAGTCTTTGTCTATCTATCTTTCTATCTATCTATCTGTATGTCTGTCTATCCATCCATCTATCTATCTATGTATGTATCTATCTATCTATTTATCTATCTATCTATCTACCTATCTATCTATCTATCTATCTATCTATCTATCTATCTATCTATCTATCTATCTATCTATCTATCTATCTTTCTATCTATCTATCTATCCGTTTGTCTATCTATCTATCTATCTATCTATCTATCTATCTATCTATCTATCTATCTATCTGTCTATCTGTCTATTTGTCTATCTATCTATCTGTCTATCTATCTGTTTATCCGTGTAACTGTTTTGAATGATACCTACACTGTGTGTGTAAACGTTGAGTCGAAGACAATCTTCTCTGCCTTTAACCCTACGGTAGGTTGTATCATATTGCGGACACTCTGGTCCCTCCCGCGTTGCATCTAGGATACCAATCCAAGGATCGATTTCTACAGGATCCTACAAGGACATACATACAATTCAAATTAAATAAGTCTTAATTTCTGAAATGGGAAAATCCTTACCTGGAATCTTAGTTGATCCACCGGCGCTTTAGCGTATGGAATCCCTCGAAAAGCCAGGAACGCTCGGCCTTTACTCGACTGCATACGAGAACCTCGAATCCAACCGAGCGGCGTTTGCACCAACGGCGGAGAATCACTGAGTAGATTATTCTGGAAAAATCCTGGAACCAACCTAAGGACTGCCAGCGCCAACTGGATGGGCCTTAAGATATTAAGCAGGAGCATTGCAGCGTGTTACTTGCAACCAGATGATCACTGAAGGATAGTCGCTGCAACGACAGCACGCAGAACCGTTTCGATGAGAACTGAAGCATTTCTCAAGTCCCATACCAGATAGGAAGGCAGGTCTATTAAAAAAACACCAGTTGACTACTAGCTGTGTTCCCTATGATTTCGTTACGTCACGGAGTAATGACCTTCTAACACAAGTGACGGCTATGTGAGCTCGTATATGGTCAGCTACAACCCTCAAGTAAGTTCTATGCTTCGAAGCCTGTAACTAAATCCGATGCATTAGCAGACGACATAATCGATTCCGTAACCCCTCATTGGATGGGACGCCCCAACCTGATGATTATGCATAAGGAGAAACCAAATTTGACTTGATTAGAGTGCTAGTTTACCTTTTTTCTTTTTTCTTTTACCGAAATGAGCAAATTTGTTAAAGTTCCAGTAACTTATAATAGACACACAATTTCAAGTTTGTAGATCTGGAGAACCATTCCTTATGTTTACCTTGTTTTGCCCCGTTCGAGTAAAGCTTCTGTTTGAACGTAAACCCAATCAGGAAAACATATTGGTGAGGACAGTCGTTTGTATAGTTCCCACCATAGGTTTTCCAGATAGTAAATAAGCTACCGAGCTAGAGTTTAAGATTACCTCGGTTCTGTTTATCTGAGTTACAATGTAAAGGTGCGTATTCCGTCAGTCGTTCTATAGGGTTTAAAAGTTCTTCTGTCAGCCTTAAGGAAGCGGAATAAATTATTTTTTAATGTTATTGCCTACGTGAGCCGCGTGTTTGTTCGCGTTGTTTCTTGTCCTAGAATGTTGAACGTGAGACAGAAAAGCAGTCTAGCTACCTTTTTTTTAACAACCAGGTGAGTACCACTTAAAAAACCGTTGAAGATAGTTTTTAGAAGCTATGAATTTCAGTGGTTTAGTTGTGTTGACCGTCGAACTGATAGTGGGTTGAATAGTAACCCTAGGCTTTTCTGTATTATCGGCTATTTATATATATATATATATATATATATTACATGTAGTAATAATGTTATTTTTGAAGACGTCTTCGTACTGAA
>JAIQCU010000607.1:0-42704 GCA_022114935.1 Leptestheria dahalacensis | reverse complement strand
TAATAGAAAAAAGGAAGGCGTGTTCTTTTACTATTGTATCTACTGTTATCTATTTATAAGAAAATACCAGAAAAAAATACAAGAAAAGGGCGGGCGATTCTTAAAAAGAAATAGGTTTTGTATAGAATTCGACGGTGATTGTTCTTGCTGCTCTCTTTCTGGGAAAGAAACCTTGGTTCTTGTAAAGCTGTACGGTCACTGTTTCAAGGGAAAAAAAAGGATGAAGAGGAAGTGAAACGAGTCTGACGAATTATGTTTGATTAGTTTCAGGTTAATTTAATGAAGGTTAAAATTTTTCCATTGGGTTTTATTTTTTACTGTAGTCGATATTGGGTTTTCCAGTGTGATATTCCAATTTAAGAATTGAGTCTCTGAGAATAATTGTCGTGATGTTGGACTTTAGAAAGTGGACCCCGAGTTGATCTTCACGAAGCAGGAGCGCATCGGCAAGGGATCGTTCGGGGAAGTGTTCAAGGGAATCGACAACCGGACCCAGCAGGTGGTGGCCATCAAGATCATCGACCTAGAAGAGGCTGAAGATGAGATCGAAGACATTCAGCAGGAGATTATGGTCCTGTCGCAGTGCGACAGTCCCTTTGTCACCCGATACTATGGTTCCTACCTCAAGGTCCTAATCTTTAACCTCAGTTTATCCAATTCCTCATCTTCGTGGCTAACCAGAAATATATTTAAGTCTAATGTAATAAGGTTTAATGTTTCCAACCATCAAAGCTGACTAACATTGATGTGATTATCAAATTTCAATTTGGATTTTTTGTTAAAATATAAAGGGGACGAAACTGTGGATCATCATGGAGTACCTTGGCGGAGGCTCGGCGCTGGATCTGATGAAGGCTGGAATCTTTGACGAGACTCACATTGCCATCATTCTACGGGAGGTCCTCAAAGGACTCGAATATCTGCACTGTGAACGGAAATTGCACAGAGACATTAAAGGTTTTACCTTTTTTTAAAAAAAAGTCAGTCTCGTTCAGAGGAATGAATTACCATGACACTGGAATTTTAATTACGGAATTGAAAGAAATATTCAATTAATTTTGATTATTCCATAACTTTACCTCTGCAATTTGTTTAATTCTTAATGTATTAATTAAACTTGATAAGTATATTGATTTATTATCAGCATAAAGATTTAATATATATATTTTTCAAATGATGATACCGGAATAGCTGCGAACGTGCTGCTGAGCGAGTCGGGCGACGTCAAGCTGGCCGATTTCGGAGTTGCCGGCCAACTGACCAACACGACGAGCAAACGCAACACGTTTGTCGGGACGCCCTTCTGGATGGCTCCCGAGGTGATCAAGCAGTCGGCTTACGACGCCAAGGCCGACATCTGGTCGCTGGGCATCACGGCCATCGAGCTGGCCAAGGGAGAGCCGCCCAACTCGGACCTGCACCCCATGAGGGTCCTCTTCCTCATCCCCAAAAACAATCCGCCCCAGTTGACGGGTCAATACAGCAAGCAGTTTAAGGAATTCGTCGAGGCCTGTCTCAATAAAGATCCTGAAAACGTAATTGGGTCGTCACCATGCCGTCATTTGACCAAATTCAGCCTCACTAATCAGTTAGTTTAGTTGTATACAAAAAACCGCACTTGATAGTAATCTCATAATAGTTAATTACTAGACTTGTTATTACTATTTATACTACGATAATTATTATAATAGTTGATTATGGGATTTAGCTTTACAGATTAAATTTCAGTTGTAAATAAGTAAACGAAGTGGCTATCACTGTAAATTTAAAATAAAAATCTGATTTGCTGTAATGAATTAAATTGTTGGTGAATTAGTGTAGTGAATGAATTAAGTTAAAAGTAGTTGATAAGATACGTTAGTAGTTAGTAGTAGATAGATTATTAAGTAGATAGTAGCAGATAGTAAATTAAGTAGTAACAGTAGGTCATAGATAGTATATTTGACGTTTGCTATTTTATCAAATTAAGCTCATTAACCAGTCAAATTAGTTCTACTGTCTATCTATCTATCTATTTATCTCTATCTATCTATCTGTATATTCCACGTTTGCTATTCTGTCAAATTAAGACAACTGGACAATATTACCATAGTTGATTACTGTACTGGATCATGGGAAAATAACTATTGAATCAAATCAGGCTAGTAAAATAATAATTTGAAATTACTGTAATAAATTAACATCTCGTAAAATGGGTAATAAATTGGTGTATTCCACAGTTTACATCCTTTCTGACATTCAGTGTTGTATACTGAAAAGCGGTCGATATCATAGTTGGAAATTATAGTTGGATGTTAAGAACCAATCATTATAACTTATCCTGCTGAACATTCGAAATAAATTAAGAACTTTGATAGTAACTTCATGATCACTTTAAATATTGGTATAATTAATTACGTAATGCGTAAATTAGGGACAGCCAAAAATTATTTTTGTTGTCATTTTATTGATTTTTGTTTGTTTGTACAGCGACCGACCGCCAAAGAGTTGCTGCGCTTCCCGTTCATCCGCAAGGCCAAGAAGAACTCCTACCTGATGGACCTGATCGATCGTCACAGGAAGTGGAAACTAAAGCACACTGGTGAAAGCGAGTCCGACTCGGACAATTCAGATTCGTAAGGAATTTAAAACTTGTCGAATTTTATCAGTGTTGACATATTCTTTGCAAAATCAGTGCCGAAATATTCAAGTCCAATTGATTAGCATTATTTATTATTGTAGTAATATTTTGATGTTATAATCTATGAAAATAATGTCATTAGGGTGAACAGTTACTTTAGAAGGCTTGCCTGCCGGCTACAAATTTATGTCCTTATTGGGGTAGTGATGTCAACGACTCGACTCGGCTCGACTTGTGCCCGAGTCGAATCGAGTCGAGTCGGCGGCCTTGGTCTTCAAGTCGAGTTTGAGTCAAAGTCGATGATAGGCAGTCGAACGATGAGTCGAGTCGAGTCAATTAGGCCGACTTGAGTCGATAAGTCGAGTCTAATCTCAAGTCGAGTTAGTCAGTCGAGTCGAGTCAAAGTCGATGATACGCAGTCCAACGATGAGTTTGAGTCGAGTCAATTTAGGCTGACTTGAGTCGATAAGTCGAGTCAAATCTCAAGTCGAGCTAGTCGACTTGCGAAATGGCGAGTCGAATCGAGTTATTTAACGCAAAGGAACGAGTCGACTCCAAGTTGACTCGACTCGACATCCCTATTTTGGGGTGAAAAACGCCCACATGTTTTCAGTGCTATTGTTCGACATGGCTACTCTTGGTTATTTTCTAAAATATGTTGATTTTTTTCTGTCTTGCTGTTGAGCCACTTTCATCGAAACTATTTTTGTTGGATTTTTCAAATGGCGACTTTTTTTGGTTTTTGTGTATAAATTCGTTGGTTTTTTCAAATCTTTATTTTTGTCTGTTTTTGAACAATAGAGAGGGTTCCCACACGGGCAGCGATTTGGAAGAGCCGTGGAACCTGACAGTGCGTGGAGGAGTGCAGCCACTGGAAACGGCCGAGACGCCAACTATCGCCTATCACGAAGCCGAGCGGGAGCGTGAAAGGGAACGCGAGCGCGAAAAGGAGAAGGAAAGAGAGCGGGAACGAGAAGAAAGGGAAAGGGAAAGAGAAAGAGAAAGAGAGAGAGAAAGAGAAAGGGAAAGGGAAAGAGAAAGAGAGAGAGAAAGGGAAAGGGAAAGAGAAAGAGAAATCAAACTGCAAAACGGATTGGCTCTTTCCAAGTCTCCGCCCAAAGAGGCGGGGCTTAAAGAAGCGGCCCTCCTCCAGCAGCGCAGCAGCAGCAGCAGCAAGGATCGCGACAAGGAGAGAGCAGCCGCCGTGCAGGAAAAGAGACGCTCCAAGGAAATCACACACCTGGGACACCATCAGAATGACGTACCTGATAAAGGTTCCAATTAATAACAATTATCCATTAAAAACGTTCTAAATGACATTATAGTCCTTATGATCCTAAGCGTTGATACATACACTAAATCATATAAAATTAACTATTATCCAATTCAGTTATGTTACTGTAATTACTTCACTTCAGTTCTCATTTCAGTAATCGATTGGTAAATATATGGGACATAAGCTTTATCGTGTTATTACTCGTGGCGCTGCCCTTTCCAAGGGTCTTGTGGTTGTTGTCGATCCAACATAAGTGATGTTGTCCATTTCTCCGATTCCAGGACGAGGACCCGCATCTCCGGCCAAAGGCGTCAGCAGTTCACGAGAGAGAACCTCGTTCAACAGTTTCGTTTTCCTGCCTTTACTTAACGACGTAAGCTTTGCCTGTTTCACAAAAGATTGTTTTACCATCTTTAATTTGATCGATATACTTTTCTTGTATTTGATCTTATCACGTTTTCCTCAATATTTCAATATCAGATTATGACAATTAGTTCATAAGTACTGAATGTTGAATTGGTTTACTGAATGATTGGGTGTTTTGCAGTTGTCACGTCGATATCAGACAAACGGCATCGACGAGCTGCGCGCCGCTTTCGAGATGGCCGAGCACACCAGTCCCGGTGTGACCGAAGTCTTCGTCAGAGACATCTTCGCCAAGCTGATGCCCAACCTCAGCGAAGGACGACTTAGGAACGCCGTAGATAAACTCCACAGGTGATTGACTTTCCCAAATTGAACTAGTGATGTCAACGACTCGACTCGACTTGGCCCCGAGTCGAGTCGAGTCAGTGGCCTTGGTTTTGAAGTCGAGTCGAGTCAGAGTCGATTGAATCCAGTCAAAGTCGAGTCGAGCCGGCTATATATTCGACGTTAGACCCCAAGTCAATTTCGAGTCGACTTGCAAAATCCCTTAGTCGACTCGACTCGATTAAAGTCGAGTCGCGTGACATCAACAAACATACCGATCATAATCGTTTATTCATAAATTCAACTAATCACTTATTACTTTTATCGTCATTCGATTTAAGTCGATATTGTCCAGCGTATTAGTTTACCGTATTAAATATCATATTGTAACAGGGCTGAATTTATATTATTACAGGAACGTCCACTAAACTTGCGGTTTCACACAATCCACCAGGAAGCCCTCCGCCGAGTTTTCTATTTTAAAAATGTCGTCATTCCAGCGAGTTGTGTCTAAGAATTCTATCTAAATGTGCAAAAATAAGAGAGATAAATTTAATCGTGCAAAAGTTGAGACAGCAACGCAAACCCAGCGTGTGCCAAGATGAGAAGGATACGGGGGGGCGGGGAAGCGGGCAAGTGTGATTGGTTTATAACCCCGGGAAAAGCGGGAAAATTTCCACCAACCAGAGAGCTCGCCCAGTTGTTAGTAAACTTGTAGAGGAATTCACACACAGATAAAGAGAGAGAAAGTTTAAAAAGTAAAAAAAACTCTAATCGCCTTCCCTCCAGAATTGTTACTTAGTTCTATTTGAATGTCTTTTTGACAAGATTTTATCACTTAAGTTGTCCATTTGACCGTCGTCTTGTATCCTTTCCTCGTGCAAGATTTCGATTTACTTGGTCCCACATTTTGAGGCATGGGAAAACGAATAAGAAACGTGTTATGCGTGTGCTACATAGGGATGTACAGTTAATGAATATCATTTTATTGAAATATTTCAGAACTAATACAATATTATTCCCTAAAAAGAAATACTCGGTTGGTTGGTTGGTTTGCCGGTTCGTTGACAGTCTTCACTGGCTCTCGCGCTCGATCTGCTCAAAGTATTTGCGGGCGTTTTTGATGTTCATGACGGTCGCCGCAGACGCTGTGGGCCAAAAAACAAGTTGAATGACGACAATAAAAGAGCGGGAATCGTAGGTATTACGAATTGAAGAGTCGGACGTAATGACCATCACGTAAGTGTTGGCGGTGAAGATGTCGACGAAAGCGGCGAAGTTGGAGTTGCGCACCTCCATACTTTGAAAATGGGCTGCCAGTTTGCTAATACAGAAATATAATGGCAATGAATTAGTATTATTTAGCAATTAAATTAATAGTAAATAACTGTTATTTTACTATTAACTCTTATCTAATTTCAGTCATTAAATAAATAAACTATTTCGAGAATTTGACCAGAGTGGCTCTTGCCTTTTACCGAGTTTTCCTGATATTTAATTTTCTTTAAATCTACCCGATTCGTGTTTGCGTTCTCTTGTTATAACAGTTGTTTTCATATTCTTGTCTCGAATCTTTTCTTTTTACTCATTCTCTTCAGCATTTGTGCCATTTGAACTTTTTTTCATTTGTAAAAGTGTGTGCCAAGATAAAGTCTATATCTTGGCAAGCCACAAGAATAATAGTACAACCCTCACCGGTGAATAGTCTTGTCAGTTTTTATTTGCGCTGGTGATTTTAAACTGTCTCTCGCAATACTTAGTTTTAGCTAACTTGGTTTTGTCTGCGGTACTTTAGATTCAGTAAATAAATAATATTCAGGGAATAATTGTTTTTGTTATTTGCAGAATGTGTTTGCGAATCGCAAGCAAGTGAAGAAAACATTATATCGTTATTCATTAGCTGGGAAACTCGAGACAAAAAAGAGGGCGAAATGTCGAGTCGACCCACATACGACACAGAGGTACGCGACCGAGTCGAGCGCAGACGAAAAGAGCGTTTAAAGACGAGTCGACTCATGTACGGCACGTGGGTACGGAGTTGAGTGGAGCGCAGTTGGAAAGAACGTCAAAAGTCGAGTCGACTCGTATACGACATGTGGGTACGGAGTTGAGTTGAACGCAGTTGAAAAGAGCGTCAAATGTTGAGTCGAGTCATGTACGACACGTGGGTACGGAGTCGAGTTGTCCGATGACGCAATTGAGTTACTGAGTCATGATGACGTCATAGACGGTCATGGCAGGTCGCCTGGACTCTTATTAAGTTGAATGTCATTGCACTAATATTATCCTATTACTTTGCTGTACAAATAATATTATGTTATTTGTTATACAATAACGTAACGATATATATATATAGAGAGAGAGAGGAATTGATATTCATCTTCAATAGCTGCGAAGTACCTGCAGCTGAGTTTAAACTGTTTGACGATGTTGGAGACCTTCTCGAAGCGGTGCGGATCACGATGCTGCTTGCGCTCCGTGTGCGAGATAACCAGGAAAGTGGCACGTTCGAAGAGGAGAACTTCGTCGGCGTCAATGATTTCCGCAAAGTTGAGCAAGCTGTTCTCCAGCTCTTTGACATTAGGGATGAGCATGTAGACGATCGAAGACCAGGCCTGCGTCATTTACAACCCCCATTTATAAATTGTACATAACTTTCGAGTATATTGATAATTGGGTACACGAAATACCTTGTAGAGCGTTTCATCCCATATCGAAGTGCGGAAACACGAACAGTCGAGCGGCCTTGAAAGCGTCTTCAAATCTTCCTCCCGTTCGCTAAAAATCTGAAACACACACAGATATTACACTGTTCTGGGTGGTACGCAGACGTGCAACTTACGATATCTCGCTGGTCTTCCTGTATAAGATCCATTTTATGGATGAGGCAGAAGACCTTAGCCTCGGGTGAGTTCTGTAATATGGCTTCCAGGCAACTCTGGTAGTAATGCATGTCCTTCTCCAGCTCTCGAGATTCGACATCAAAGACGTAGATGAGGACTTCGACGTTGCGGAAGATGTTGTCACGCTGGCTGGCAAAGTAGTTCTCCATAAAAGCCTCCTGCCCGCCACAGTCCCACAGGTTGAGGACGAGATTGCCGAGAAAACGGACGTGCGAGTGTTCTATGTCGACTGTTTGACAAGAAGACGATTAACGTAATCCTAGGTAAACCTCGATTGGTGAATTAGACAAACTTGTGGCCCCCAGTCTGCGTGTGTCTCTTGCTATATAATTGGCGAAGATGATGGATCTCATACTGGTCTTTCCCGATCCACTTTTGCCCATGAGTAAAACCTGACAAATCAATAACTGAACTTTTTGAATCAAGAAGCGAATTACAAGTTCGATTTACCTTTTTCTTCATTTTGAATTAAAATACTGACAATACAATGAACAGAAAAGACAACGAAAGAAAGGAAAACGTTTAAATTAACAACTGACAAAGTAAACAACAGAACAACACAAGAAGGGGAGGATCAAATCCCAACGAATTAAGAAGCGGCGTTGCCAATTATTTAATACTACTGGCTTAAAAACTCGCATTATCGTATCTTTTATCCAAATTCAGCCAGGATAACTGATGAAAGACTGAATTATTCCAATAAGTATCATATTCAAATCATGAATACAGTATTTCAGTGTTATCGGTTAACTGAAAAGTCTATTGTAAGCTGGTTCATGGCCTGAAGTTGTTTGTTTGTTTAACTAACTTATTCTTGGCCCCAAATTTATCTTACTATCTAAAGGCATTGAAATAACATGTTTCATAGCTGTCGTTCCTTATCCAGACGTCTTACAGCTGATGTTTTTACAGCTTTCCTATCAAGGATTCTCTGTCTGTTGTTTCTATGTAGTAATAGTACGACAAGTTAATATGCTAACTCGATCTGTACACATTAGAAACTTCATCAATATCGTAAATATCTCATCATTGTTTGGGAGATAGCGAGCTAAGAACGAGTGAGCGGTCCTCTATGTGGAAAATACAGATTCAACTCCTCCTGAAGTCGCTTTGAAGTTAGGCGGTTCCCATCTGCGAGACACCGAAAGTCACATGACGACGGCTGAGCAGTCCTTTCATTCGTCTTCATGTCCTGCTTCGTGTGCGTGTCCGCGGGAAACGCCGGTGAAATGGGAATCGATGTTTGAGAATCCGACAGAGAATCCTCAACACTGCAGGCACGCTCGTGAAACTTCTCCAGTAGAGTCAAACTGAAACTCGACATTTGATGGTGCACTATTGAAACCCTGATTCATAATCCGTTTCGAGATTTTTCTGGAAGAAATTCCTGCAAAAATGGGCTAGCCTGCTAAGAACTTTTCCCAAGTTTTATGAGAAAGTCTTCTCGAGTCAAATGTAAAATAGCCAGCCGTCATGAAAATGTCAACACGTTGTGTAGCGATACGAAGAATCATAAATGTAATTTGTAATTGGAATTACGGTACGTTTCTTCAGCATCGTCAATCTACAATTTTAGTTATAATTGGACAAATAAAAATGTAATGAGGTACAATTATAATCACTCTAAAAATGAACTCAATAATTACATTAACACAGTAATTACCAATTACAATTACACAACAGTGACAATAAGTTTGCTAACGTTACTATAGCTAACTAACGAATGAATGACACTTGTGTCACAAGTTACAGTGACATTGCTAAACTTTCTAGCAGTTCAAACAATATTAGTAAGTTTAGTAACATTGGCAGACCTGTGAAACGAGTGTCGCTCTTACAGTGTTAATGTCGCTTATTTAGTGTTAGCAACTGTACTAACAAGAGCAGACTTGTAAAACGAGTGTCGCTCAGAAAGTGTCATCGCATTGTCCATTTTACATACCGATATGTTGCTGTATAAAACTGAAGCTGAACAGTGTTTTGTGAATTCTCCGTTACTTTTATTTACTTGTGTTGAATGTCCTTCAGCTAATTCTTGGTTATACTATCGTAAAGCTAGTTGACGGGTAAATTGTGAATAATTTTTAAGTTGCATCGCTAGAAATCCGGTTTAGAGCTGTAATTATCTGCAAACATGCTTTAGGTTTCTTTGAAAAAATCATCCATGCAAGACTACTTTGGTTGGGATCACAGAGACAATTTTTTTCAACTAACCAGCATGGTTTCCTTGAAGGAAAATCGACAGAAACAGCGATCCACACGCTAGTATCTTTCATCGAAGACGGTTTTGCAAAACGCCAGCACACAGCATGCGCATTCATCGACATTAAAGCCGCGTTCGACAGCGTTTGGCACGATGAAATCATTGCCTCGCTTTACCAAAAAGAGTGTCCTAACTACCTTATCAAAATAATAAACAGTTTTTTTGAAAGAAAGGCGAGCAGTGTTAGCCCTCAACAACACCAGGTTGGAAGTTCCCGTCACCGTAGGCTGCCCGCAAGGCAGCATTCTCTCCCCTTTTCTCTGGCTAATACAATCCGACAGTATCCTCCGATTATCGCTAGAAGGGAATGCGACAATAATAGCGTTCGCAGACGACATTGCATTGGCGAACCAGGGACACCACCTTAAAAAAACGGTTGCCCGACTTGAGGTGAACTGTGAAAGAACCGCGTTCGAGTGCAAGAAGAAAAAGCTGTCAGTCAATGCAACAAAGACGATCTTCATGGTTTTCTCTAAAAGAAAAGCGGACTTGTCATCATTGTCCTTGACGCTTGACGGCTCAGAAATCCCACCGTCCCCGGATACCAAATATCCTTATCCTAGATGCGCAACTCAAGTGGCGAAAACACATAGAAAATAAATGCGTAACCGCCTGCTCCTCGACGCGCGTCGATGCTGTAAAAACAACTGGGGGCTTAATCAAGGGCGTCTAATGATGCTGTATAAAGCAGTCTTTGTTCCGTCACTACTCTATGGTTGTTCGGTTTGGGCATCAGCCACCAAGTACAAATGGTACATACGGAAGCTTAGGTCAGCTCAACGGTTCATGACAAAACTCATCATCCGAGCGTTCAAAACAACTGGAACCAACTCTTTACTGGTCCTAAGTGGCTTACTGCCATTGGATGCAGAAGTCCTGCTCGCTACGTCCAAACGCCGGTTACAATTCAAACATCAGCAGTTCTCGAGAGGGTCGGCACAAGTCACCCAGTTTTTGATTGACGCTTTGGGGAATTCGACAGAAGTAGAAAATTTCCATGCCCGGCTTCGATTACAACCACCCTGGACTCCTTCCCCCAAAACAGCTCTGGATCTTTCCACACCGCGCGACACGGTGCCGTTGTATCCCACAGACGAAAGCGAGGTTTACTTATTCACAGACGGCTCCAAGTCAAACAATAAAGTGGGATGCGGAATTGTCGTTACATCAAAAGAAGGGACTCTGAAAACATTCGGCGTCAGCCTACCCTCTTACTGCACAATTTTCCAAGCAGAAGGATACGGAATCTTACAAGCGCTGGACTATGTTTTAAGAGAGGGCTCTACGTTTTCGACTATTACAATTTTCTGTGATTCCAAAGGAGCCCTGCAAGCCTGCGGCTCCTCTCATCTCGTCACCGAAATCTTTGTTAATTGTCAAAAGCTCCTCCACTGTATCTCAAACAAAATATCCCTCAAATGGATCCCTGGTCCCCCAGGATGGACACCCAGGAAACGAGCTCGCAGACAAAATTGCTAAACAGAAGTCGATTGAAGCAGTAACAGCAGTTATTCGAGCTCCCTTGGTCTATTACGTCGGGAAGATTCGCGAGGCCTTGCGGAACGGCTGGAACAAGGAATGGCAAGAGAGCCAGACCGGCTCTGTGACGAGAGCGTTCTTCCCCTCGGTCCCGCTTGACAAAAATCTTAGACGTTTAAACTTTACATATCAAGTGGCTCAGTTCATTTCCGGCCATTGCAGACTAAATTCTTATCTGCACCGTTTTAATTTAGCACTGACTCCCAGCTGTCCCTGAGGTGCAGAAAACGAAACACCGGAGCATTTCTTATTCGAGTGCACCCTGTATGACCACTGCCGACAAAGTTTCCAAATCGCTGCTCTTAACCTACATTTTACTTGGCCTGTTATCCTCCGTCTTATCCCAAAACATCGCGATCTCTGGAGAGCTTTTAGTAAATTTATATTGGCAACGAAAAGATTGAACAGTATTTAAGATTATGATTTTCGAAGAACTTCTTTGACACGACTGAAATTTTATGTTTGAAGGTTTAGAAAAAGGAATTTAGAAACAAAACTACTAGGCCGTACGGCGGCAAGACTCGAACATCAAATTTCGAGTACGCCGCCTTTTAATTTAAAAGAAAATGCTTTAGGTAAGTAGTATTACTGCTACTTAGCTGTATGTCTAATAGCTACGGCAATATACTAGGTTTCATCGTGGACCAGTTATTGCATTACAGCTATTGAAATCTTTGATTTGAAATGGATCAGAAATATAACTGCTTCGCCAGTAAGTAGTTTGTAACATTAGCATACTTGTGTTAGCAAGTGTACTATCATTAGCGTACTTGTATAAGGAGTGTCGCTTATACAGTGCTGGCAAGTTTAGTAACAATAGCAAACTCGTGAAACGACTGTTGTTCATACAGTGTTAGCAAGTGTACTAACCTTAGCATACTTGTATAACGAGTGTCGCTTATACAGTGCTGGTAAGTTTAGTAACAATTGCAAACTCGTGAAACGAGTGCTGTTCGTACAGTGTGTTTTTTTTGGCTTGCCAAAGAAGGCAAACCAAATCAATATATTTCTTCTTCTTGGTATACAATTTTACACTTGAGAGATTCTTCAAATTATACAAATGCTGAGAATAATGCAAAGAAGACATATAAAGGATACAGGCAAAACACACAAATGCTGAAATTAATGAACAAAAGGACATAAAAGAATGCAAACAGATAGGTAAACGATTAAAGAAGCGTTGATGACAAGGTATAAGTGAACAGGAACTTAAGGTAAGAATATGAAAAGAATTCTGATAATGAGAAAACGTAAAACACTAATCCAGAGATGATATAGAAGAATTAATAAGTAGAAAAGCCCGTTAAAAGGGGACAGCCAGTATTGAATAATTTACAGTCTTTCCGTCTGTCTAAGGTAATGATCAAGGGTAGTTCGTAAGACTTGATTGGATAATACATTTTGGAGAATGGTCGTATCAGAGTGGACATTTAGTTGTTGGAATATATTTTGTAGCCGGAGTCTGTGGTTATTGTACTTGGAGCAGTTTAGAAGATAATGTTCTATAGTTTCTTGCTTCAGGCAGAGGTCACATAAATCTGAGTTAGCTAATTTAATACGGAAAAAGAAGGAGTTAATACAAGCGTTGCCCTGTGATGATCTGACTCATACGGAATGAGTGAGGGAATTTTGCACATTTTTAAAAGTCACTAATATTTGATACAAAAGCTTTAACTCGACTACCTTTTCCAGTTGCCAGCCAGGAGGTAAACCAAGCTTCCGTAATAGCCTTCAACACCAGTCGAGGGCTGGGACAATGTGCGAATTCTTGAAGTTAACTCTTGCAATAGTAAGGTGTGTGGTTTGTCTCGTCGAGTTGGTCGGAAAAACTTGGCGGGTAATTCGTTTGCAATGCAATTTCTTCGAGCGAATAAGACAGAAAGGTGTTGTGCTTTTAGTTCTATGCGAATTAGACCGGTCATGGCAAACAGAGCATCCGTGGGAACCGACTTGAAGCATTTGGTGATGCGTAGCATTACGAGCCTTTGTACAGATCGTATAAGAATCTCTGTGTTTCTGTTTAGCTACTGCGGGTAGCCAGCACGGAGACTCGTATAGCAAAATTGGTTGAATCACCCCCGTGTAAATAAGCCTTATCGTTGTGGGAGATTGTCCCCAGTCTGTGCGAACAGCCATGAGTAGCCAATTTAGATATCGTCTGGCTTTGGTGACCTGTCGAGTGATGTGACTAGTCCAAAGTGTTAGTAAGTTTAGTAACAATTGCAAACTCGTGAAACGAGTATCGCTCATACGGTGTTTGTAAGTTTAGTAACAATAGCAGACTCGTGAAATGAGTGCTGTTCATACAGTGTTAGTAAGTTTAGTAACAATAGCAAACACGTGAAACGACTGTTGTTCATACAGTGTTAGTAAGTTTAGTAACAATAGCAAACACGTGAAACGACTGTTGTTCGTACAGTGTAAGTAAGTTTAGTAACAATTGCAAACTCGTGAAACGAGTGTCGCTCATACAGTGTTAGTAAGTTTAGTAACAATTGCAAACTCGTGAAACGAGTATCGCTCATACGGTGTTAGTAAGTTTAACAATTGCAAACTCGTGAAACGAGTATCGCTCATACGGTGTTAGTAAGTTTGGTAACAATAGCAAACACGTGAAACGAGTGTCGCTCATACGGTGTTAGTAAGTTTAGTAACAATAGCAGACTCGTGAAACGACTGTTGTTCATACAGTGTAAGTAAGTTTAGTAACAATTGCAAACTCGTGAAACGAGTGTCGCTCATACGGTGTTAGTAAGTTTAGTAACAATTGCAAACTCGTGAAACGAGTATCGCTCATACGGTGTTAGTAAGTTTAGTAACAATAGCAGACTCGTGAAACGACTGTTGTTCATACAGTGTTAGTAAGTTTAGTAACAATTGCAAACTCGTGAAACGAGTATCGCTCATACGGTGTTAGTAAGTTTAGTAACAATAGCAGACTCGTGAAACGACTGTTGTTCATACAGTGTTAGTAAGTTTAGTAACAATTGCAAACTCGTGAAACGTGTATCGCTCATACGGTGTTAGTAAGTTTAACAATTGCAAACTCGTGAAACGAGTGTCGCTCATACGGTGTTAGTAAGTTTAGTAACAATAGCAGACTCGTGAAACGACTGTTGTTCATACAGTGTAAGTAAGTTTAGTAACAATAGCAGACTCGTGAAACGACTGTAGTTCATACAGTGTTAGTAAATTTGGTAACAATAGCAAACACGTGAAACGACTGTTGTTCGTACAGTGTAAGTAAGTTTAGTAATAATTGCAAACTCGTGAAATGAGTGCTGTTCATACAGTGTTAGTAAGTTTCGTAATAATTGCAAACTCGTGAAATGAGTGCTGTTCATACAGTGTTAGTAAGTTTAGTAACAATTGCAAACTCGTGAAACGTGTATCGCTCATACGGTGTTAGTAAGTTTAACAATTGCAAACTCGTGAAACGAGTATCGCTCATACGGTGTTAGTAAGTTTAACAATTGCAAACTCGTGAAACGAGTATCGCTCATACGGTGTTGGTAAGTTTGGTAACAATAGCAGACTCGCGAAACGACTGTTATTCGTACAGTGTTAGTAAGTTTAGTAATAATTGCAAACTCGTGAAACGAGTGTCGCTCATACGGTGTTAGTAAGTCTGGTAACAATAGGAAACACGTGAAACGACTGTCGTTCGTACAGTGTTAGCAAGTTTTGCAACAATAGCAGACCCGTGAAACGAGTGTCGCTCAAGAAGGCTTAGGCTTGAGACAATATGGCCAAACATCCAGGCCAATCTGAAACGCATAATGGCTAACTCAATAATTCTCCATAATATCACGCATATTTACAGACAAGTTTATAGTAAGGGTTAAGTTGATTTCTGTTCGTTTAAACTATGGTTAATAGCATTTTTACAAACTTTGAAAGCGTAGCAATTGACTTCTCATGTTGGTTCATTCAACAACTACTTAGAGAGCTAGAAAGAATCGAACCCATTTAAAACTATGACAGACTTGTATCTTATAACTACTTTTTCCTAGATCTTCTTCATCATCATCAGTTTGGATCTTAATTGATTAACGTTACTCTTGAATAGGTCTGACAATAAGCAGAGCGCAACAATGATTTCAGTAATCCGTGTTTCATTGCAAATACTCACGATGGAATGGTGATGTTTCTAGATTCCCAAGTGTTCATGCCTGTACGCCTCAACTGTCCAGCTAAGAACTACTGTAAAACTGAACGCTTAAGGGTTAATAATAAGGTGTATTGCAGATTTACCAAACAAGACTTAAAGAAATTTCCAGGTAAGAAATGAAAATACTGGATTTCTGGGTTAAGTTACATCAATATGGGGAAGAAGCAAGGCAACAGGTTTTGAATTGCACCAATCGCTGAGCTGGAAGTACAAGAGGCCAAGCGTAAGTCATCCAACCAGAGCCAAGAGGGCTTTCTTGTAGTCGCCGGAAGTATCTCCCTGGTAACATTAATATCAATAATACAAATGGCACAGTTTAGTAAAGTAGCATTAAGTTACCGAAATGTCAGCCTGCAAACTCTTGCCATAGGCTCTCTCATAGGCCGTCTTGATGGAGCCCAAGTCGATATCGCAGCGGCTAACCAAGACGCGGATCAGAGTGCGGTCGTTGGTTCCGGCGCCGGCCAGGGCGTTGCGCAGGCGATGGGCAAAGTAGCCGGCCTGACTCTGGGCACACTGCACTGTAAAGTTATCAAAATAACATCCATAATGTTTTTTTAAGTACCCTTAAAGATAACTCATTCAGCAAGTTAACATCATGCAGTTACATGACGATGGCATTCATATCTTAAACTGAGACAGTTCTTACGGATAGTGACCATGGCTCTCTCGACATAGCCCGAGAACTCGCCCTTGACTGCCCTCTCCAGACTGGTGCCCTTGAGGTGTTCGTACTCGGCCATCACCTGGCGGATGTGCGGAAGACTGCGGGAAGCCAGAACCGAGATGAAAGTGCTTTCGTCGGTTCCCAATTTACCTTCGCCTTCGAAAGAAAACAACATCAAATTAAACTGTAATAAGATCTTACACAATTAAGATGAAGTAATTTAAAAACTGCAATCACCTCCATTAAAAGATATTCTGGTAATTTATCTTGTAAATTAACTTGATAAGATGATATTACTCAACTTATCTTCTACTATATTCAAGTTAATCAGACAAGTTTGATCTTCTAAGTGAGAGGAGTTTACCAGCGTGGAAAAGTCTCTGGGCATCGTCGCGGGCCTGGGTGACATTAACCACCGGATTGTCGTCGCGGTTACCCTATTCAAGCAATCAAATTTAGACTGAAATTTTTATTTTGCTGATTGAACAAGAGCTACTATCACTAATTATACTTTATAGTTAAATATAAATTAACTATAATATCGAGATTTCCGCTTATACTGATTCTATTTCTATTTCTTTTCTCATCTTCAGCAATTTCAATGATAATTCAATGCGCAATGATAACGAGATCAACCTGCATAAGAGCCACCAAGATGCGCTTGAAGTCTCCAGACGTATCTCCGGCGATATCCTTCTCCAGCGAATGGTTGTACACTGGAAACCAAAATCAAAACTCATCATTTTGCTATCTGCAACGCGCAAGTCATAATACGAATTAACTATAACACATTACACTAAGGGTTTACGACGAAATGTAAAGCGATTTCAAATCAATATCAAAACGATAACGATATTTGATTTCTAATGCGTCGTCGATTAGTATTACGTCGCTGGTAGGCCGCATTGATTTCGTGGATCTCGTGGTTGGAGCGGCTGCACAGGATCTCCACCAGGGTTCCTTCACTGGTGCCCAATCCATCGACGGCATCGTGCAGTTCCTTGGCCAAGTAGTCGGCCATTGGTGTTGCCAGCGCCACCATGACTTTCTCCACATTGCCGCTCAACTCGCTCTTCAGTTTGCTCACCAAATCCTAAGAAAACCTTAGTTTCAGAAATGTGTAACTAACATTTTGACTCTTAATTTACTGAGTGACAATTAGTTTAATTTCAGTTACGCTCTTTGTAGTAGTGTGGTAATCTTGAAACGTACGGTTCAGGAGGATATCCAATATCAAATATCGATATACCACCAGACCTTCTACCATGACATTTCAATTACTTGCGATAACATTTCCAAAATATCGATACGAACGACTTGGCCAACCGTCCAGCCCCGGTTAAGATTAGCCTCATATATAATTAACAGGTCTTATATGATATATTTCAATACTTTGCCAAAGGAAGACTTGTACGCAGTGGCGATCTGGGTACGCTGGATGCTGGTGCGATGGCACAGAATATGAATCAGGGCCTTTTCGTCGGTCCCGAGGCCCTTCATGGCCTTATGCAGGTGCTCTGCATCGACGCGGGGGTCGAATGGCGAGGCTGGGTGAACCGTTGGTATCTTCTGCTAGTCAAAGGATGCAATGTGTTGACACATTTCAAGGTTGTGTTTATCAAGGGTAGTTATTACTTGTTCCATGGTGGCGTAATGTCCTATATGCGACTGTCCTGGAAAAGCAGGTCCTTGAATAGCTCCCGGGTAAGTACTAGGGTTGTGAGCGTAGCCTGCTGATGCTGACGGTGGGTAACCTGGATTGACAGGAGGATAACCTTGACTGGCACCTGGGTAAGTTGGAGCAGTTGTTCCTGGATAACCCGGTGTGGCTGCCGGGTAACCTGGGCTAGCAGATGGGTAACCTGGATTGGTGGATGGGAAACCTGGGTTTGCTGGTGGGTAACCTGGATTAGTTGATGGGTAACCTGGATTGGTTGATGGATAGCCTGTACTGGCTGGTGGGTAACCTGGGTTACTGCTTGGATATGTCGGATTCAAGGGGTAAGGCGTTTGCTGAGGGGTTGGTGGGTAGCCTAAGCTTGCAGTGGCTGCCGGGTAGCCTGGGTTCGAGTAACTCGGTACGGCACTGGAAGCAAAGCCCGGCTGCGGAGGGTATCCCGGATATTGCTGGCTCTGTAGAGAAAGCAAATAGAGGGTAAGCGGTTAGGTACCAATGATTTCGAGACAATACCTGGTTATTCTGTTGAGGTGGGTAAGAAGGTGGGTATCCCGATCCTTGGGCAGGGTAGCTTGGATAGTTTGGATAGCTCATAGTAAACGTGATTTGGGGTGCGTCAGGTTCAATTCAAGCCTGTGTGCGACGATGGCGGGGAAGAAGAAAAACGGAATAAAAAGAAGTCGTGAAAGCAGGAACGGAGGAAAAGCGCATAGAAGCAACGAGCTGGGTTACTCGGCCATATCTCGGTTTCCACAAAACAAGGTTTATCAGGAAAACCCTAATGAATTCCTAACGAGCTTTTTTCCTGGTTATACAGACCACAGGCTCATTTACTTTTATCAAGATCTAATGCTTAAACTGAACTTAATGCTTACTACAGTTAAACCTGAAACGAAAGAGCTCCGAACAACCTCCCCGCTGACTCGAGAATGAATATTCGAATTGCCCTTTGCCGTTTTAAGGCGTGACAGAGATCTTCAAAGTGATAACAGCAGTTGAAGATCGGCTGCTGTGGGGGTCGCACACTCGACAGAATCAATCCAAACTGAAGGCAAATTTCAAACTTTAATCTAACCACCCTGCTTACTTCAAAAACACTCCATCTGATAGATAACTGCCGGCTATCTACCAATCAAAAGTAAACAAACACAACGACGGATACACTTTGCGCCAGTCAACATTCATAACGCTGCGGATTTTAGGAATTACCTTCAAATTAAGTCGACGGGGCCGATGACACGGAAATAATTGGTCAATACAGGCGCGTTTCTACTCGAGACAGGTGACCTCGCTAGACGTTTGTAGATTATAAGGCAACGAGCTAGTGACGGACCGAATGGCTGACACATCACCTTGTATTCACTGTGGCCCAACCGTGACGTTTCCGCTGACGTCAGCCAGCGACAAACAGGATACCGACGAATCAGAGTGCCTCAAGCAAGTCAAGCGGGCGAAGCAAAGTATTTCCACTCTTGATTCTGAAGATCAGATGCGGGCCTTTTAACTACCTGCTGGTGAGCCATTTTGTTAATTTCGCTGCATTCTAAACAATTGGCGCCAAATTTGATGCCACAGACATGTCCAAGATAATTCAACATCTACCACTTAATTACATTGAAAGATACCGCCTGTTACAGATACACCCAGATGGCAACTAAGGAAGACCACGAAACTTCCAAAACTGTTCATCCAAAAATAGCACATTGCTCAATTGATTGTTGAAACAGCTTGATTCATAAGATAAAGATTCGGGGCTTTTCGAGAATTGTATCGACGTCAGATGAGTTTCACAATTAGCGGCAATCTAGCTCGAGCAGTAGGAACTATACATTATGTACTTGAATTAAAAATAGATTAACCTTGACAAGGTTATCAGAGCTGTCCAAAACAAAGACGTAAGCAAACCGGCCAAAAAGAAAAACTGTATTGGGTTACAGAGTGACGTTAAACCTGTCATGGTAGGGGAATATGTTATAACACACGATTTCAACAATGTCGCTACGTCACGTACGTGTTTGTATTTACATATGTACTTTTGCTGCGGGTTTGTCAGTCGCCAACAGTTTAGTTCGCAGGATCAGGATGAAAGCTGTTAGTCATCCCGAGTTGCGTCCTACTGGGCGAGGCAGCCAAGCCCTACTGCATCCCCCACGGCACGCAGCCAACAGCTTCTATGCTGATTTCGCAACTTCTCTTTGTCCTTGAATCCATTCCATAGTGTTTCAGCGACTTAAGTACACAACGACGTCTGTTTCATTAGTGAACCCGGTACTCTGCAAACGATATGCAAGCGGGACGAAAGCTCCACCATCAAGTTGGCACTTTTGCGTACACATGCGAACCAAGTCTTAAAAAAACGTCGACTTTTTTTGTACATAACGTGAAAAGGAGGCAATTCATATACACAATATGGTTTTCCAAATATAATGAAAGGATTACAGTAGCAAAAATGAGCTCGCGGTTCCCTGCGTAAGGCACTCAGATGAACTTCTCGCTGTCCGCCGCTGGGGCAGACGCAACCCAGTCTTCCTCGGAAAGGCACGGGTCTCTTCTGTTGTGAAGTAACAGCGGTATCGGTTCTCCTAGACTCTTCCCTGGCAAAGGACGACCGTTGCGGTAGCCGGGGCTCTATTTTCACACAAATGAAAATAACCAAAACATTAGAGCCACCACTGCAAAAACACGACTTATCGAAATTACTGACAGATTAGTAGTAGCTTAAAAGCGCGTTTTCAGTATTCAACCAGACACCTTCAGACTTGGTATTTTTCTATCAAAGAAGTTATACTTCGCACAGAAAGATTCCCGAGGACAATGTACCTGTTCAGCTTCACAAAAGGATGTTTCAGCGGTCTTGTCGATACCGTTGCAGTGGTCGTTATTCAGATACGAATGTCCATTGAGCATCTTCTGTAACTGTTCCGAGGGCTCTTGAGCGTGGTAGGGTCGGTGAAAAGGCGTGATGGTGGCATCCGTCTTGCCGCTGACACTGAGGTCGCCGTTCTCGTTCCAGACGGTACTAGCCCGGGCTGCAGCTCGCTGCCTGCAGTGGTACAAGGCCACCAGCAGCACAACCAAAACGGTCATGCCTCCCAAGACGGATCCTAAGACGACATAGAGAGTGTCCGAAGTTCCGCTGTCCGAGCTAACCACGTCCAAATTGTCCAGAGGGGCCGGGGTTTGCTCCTTGTGCAGCGGGTGACTGGGCTGATGAAAGCGGCGAGTCGGGGTCGACTGGGACGACGGACCGTGCGGTGCGCTGTGCTGTGCCGATGGTCGAGTCTTGGCTGTGACGATGCGGCTGAACTCGGAAGTGCCTTGCATGTTGAACGCCTGCATCTTTAGATCGTAGTAAGTATCGGGCAGCAGGTGAGTCACGATATGGGAACGGGTCGTTCCACCCAAAACGGTGACCTTCTCGTAGTCACCCGCACTGGCTGTCGACCGATAGTAGATGAAGAAGCCCTCCAAGGGGATGGAATCCAGCTCCGGGTACTGCGGATTTTAAAAGCGTTTTGTCAAAAACCCATTTGAAACAAGACTGCATTTCAACATTCATCACATTCCCTTGTTACAAGATGTTTTCTGATAAAACGATTTTCAGTCTTTTCTGCTTCTTATTCTTATTTTTAAAAGGCAAGATATTTAATAATATTAATAATTAAGAAATAAAAACAGAGACAAGAAAAAGGAAAATGAGCGGAATAGGAACCTTCCAGCGAATCGTGATGGCAGACTGGCTCACGGGCTCGGCTACTTCAATCAACGGGCTGTGAGCTGGTTTCCGTTTGGGCGGCTCCTTTTCCAAGACAAAACGACGTGAATTCGGTCCTAATTTATTGTCGTTGTTCGAGTAAACGGCTGCTATTCGGAACCTGCGGAATATATATAAAAAAAAAACAATAAAACAACGCCAGTCAGTGTTAAGACGCCGTTATCCTGCTCCAAGGTAACATCACACGACGCCATGTCTGGAGAAGAAGGGCTTCACACGTCACCCCGTACATGAATGAACGACTCAATGAGGGAATTAATGAATGTATAAAAAGACCCCAGCGTGACTATAAATCATGCCCAACAGTCGGCTGAATTAGACTTTACGTCTCTCCAACGCAAAGATCACCATAAATTACCCACTTGATATTTCTTTTAAATACTTTGCTAATCGCTTCTTTTCACATTTCTTTAACCGACAAATCCCTGCTTGCTTTTTTCACCTTGGAACAAGTCCACGAAAATGAACCGGAATTCAAACAGCACGACGTGTATACAAGGTCAACTGTTTTTGCAGTTACGGGGACATGGCATTCAATTCTACGCGTGTAATTCAATATTTTGGAAATTATGTAGATTGAGATAAAGGCGTTCAATTACCAGTAGGTCTGCGTAGCTTGGAGTCCTGTGACTTCGTAACTGCGAATATGGGCCGGTATATCTTCGTCAATGGTTTTCCATCGCGAGCCGCGTTTACCAGCTTCAATGTATTGCACTGAATAAAAAAAACGATAGAATTGGGTTTAGCGACTCGAACTTTACTCTTAGATTTAATTTAAATTAAAAAAAAAACATTATAATGACAATATTGAACTGAATGAACCTTTGAAAAACTCGATAGGAAGACCCTCGTTAGGCGGTACAGACCAGCGCACCATCACCGATTCATCCGTCAGTCTCGTGATATTCGGCTTGGAAGGCGGGATCATCTCCCGTAAGCGGTGCTTGCCTTTTTTCCCTTTGTTCCTAATTCGTTTAAGATAATTATATTGAAAGAAAAACACATTAATGTTAATTCTAACAAGATTAAACTTAGGTACCGGTGATTATCCGAGCTTCCGTTTTTGTTAATCTTCCCTTCGGTGGTCCTGCTGGGTGAAGTGGTCGTGGGCAGCTGCAGTGGTTCCTCCTCTTCCTCGTCCAGGTCTTCCTCTCCATCGGCGGCGAGAAACTGCGGGCGCGGGAGAACCTGCAACGTGGCCGCTGCTCCCTCGACGCGATTCAAGGCGTTCGAGGCGAAACACTGGAAGATGCCCGCGTGCTTCTTTGTCACGTTGCTGATAACCAGTTGGTTCTCTGTTGACCAAATTGACGAGTTTCAGTAAACAGTTCTATTGATCAAACTTCGCTAAACTTGAACTTGAATGAATTAGTTGACAGATTTCACTGTTAGATCATCTTCGTATAAATAATAATTATCCAATAAACAGCAAAGTTATAATATATATTAATTTAATTGTCATCCCAATTATATTTTTAAATCATGCAATACTTTCAACATTTTACTTTCAACATTTTACTTTCACCATGTTTAATTATTTCTATTTTTCCACCTGCATTAATTTTCATCGTTCAATTGTTTCAAAGTTTAAAAAAAAAACATGTTAAGTAACCTAGAACAGCAACGTGACTGTCATTCTGCAAGGCGACGCCGTTGAAGACCCAGTCGAGCTGCGGCGGAGGCCTGCCCCTAGCGGCGCAGCTGAAAATCACTCGGGCTCCTTCCTCGACGCGCGAATCCTGCGGAGATTTCGTCAGTGACACGGGTTCCGTCAGCTGGAGTAGAGTAGCAGCCTTCAGGGATGGCCCTACGCCGTTGCTGGCCTCGCAACTGTAGGCTAATTACAACATAATAGCAATTAAATTCAGAGAATTCAATACAACTTTAATTAAGATTTAAGATATTACTATTCTGATTAAGATTCAATGAATAAGATTGGTAATTAGACTTACTGCCTTCGTCCTGCTCGACCAATCCTGTGATAGTCAAAGATCCGCCTCCTACGACGTGAAACCGCCCATTGCTGGTTATCGTTTCTCCTCTGTGATTGGTCCATCTGACGCGAGGGCGGGGCCATCCGCTCACAGCGCACTCCAGGGTAGCGTTGTTGCCCAACTGACCGAGGTAGCGCTCTTCCGGTTTCCACAAAAAGACCGGAGGTCTACTTCGACTCGGCGGGGCCGTGACGACTAATCGGAAGAGGCGCTGACTCTCCACCACCTCGGCTGTGATGTGATTGGCTGCTCTGCAGGTGAACTCGCCGGAATCGGCCTCGGTAACGTTGATCACGTGACAGTTGCCGGAGGGCATCAGCCGGATGCGGTTGGATTCGCTGAGCGGAGAACCGTCCTTGTAGAACATGACCGTGGCCGGAGGATCCGACGGCGGAAGCGGGCACGGTAGCACTGCAGTGTCTCCCGGAAACACCTGTCATAAGATTTAATTTCGTTAATCAATCACCAGTTAACATCTTCATTAAATCTAATTTAAAATTCAATTAGAGACCATTCCTTAATATCTGTTCGAGTCTTTTAAGTTTCAACTATCTTAATTTTAATTAGTATCTTTTCAGTTATTTAGATCTCTTAAAATGCAATGGTGATAAGACTAGCAGATGCTCAAGTTACATTCCGAACATTATGAAATTTCATTGGGTTTAAAGCATTCCTTGAAATCTGTTAGAATATTTCAACTTTTAAACATGTCGCCTCTTTTTCAATCAAGTTAATTACATTAAAGTATAAGGATAATTTAATTTTCTAGTAAAAACTAGAACAGAGTCACAGTCACATTTCCACTTAAACAAGATTCAACCGGATTTTTTTTCCCTCCCAAATACGAACCTGAATGACAAAGGACTGGGTCTTGTCGAGGTCGGGCTGTCGCGCCCTGGTGGTCACCGAAGGCCGTCCGGGTCCGCTGCCTTCCACCGAGGAGGTAGCGTTGGATAACCAATCCGACGAGCCGGAATCGAGCGGCGGAAACTCGCCCAGCGATGCTATGGAGAGCCGCCCAGGTAACGAGGTCAGTGCGATGGCACCGAACCAGGCGACGCACTAACACCGAATCATATTGAAATTTTAAAAAATTGACCATTAATTCACGTATGGATTTAAACTTAATTGTGATATTTAGACATAGCTTTCTATTCGTTTACCTATTTCAGACGATTAAGATTTTAAATGAATTTTTTTTATTGACAATAACCTGATAATCGCCAGCCTGCTGGCGATAGCGGTGCGGATTGCGGCTGATGCGGATGGCCAAGTGGGTCGACGATTTGCCTGGTTCGTGAGAGGAGTGACTCTCGTCTCCATTCCTGTTTTCCAAAACACAAATATCCAGAAATAAACTTCGGAATTGTTTCACTGAAAAACACCAAACTAATTTATGACTTACAAATTAAAATCAGAAAGAAATTAAACCATATTTATTTATGTCATCGTTCTGTTATAAATTAAACTTTTAGTTTAATTTCAGTTTTATCAATTCAACTAATTACATTCATTCATTCCGTTTGATCGTACGGAATACTTAACTACCTGCAAATAAGTTAGTTTAAAAATTATTCATTAGTAGTTTGGTTATATTTTTTTAACAGTTGGAGCAATGTGGAATTCCACCTTTTGTTGTGGAACGGCGCCGATTCTTCCTTGGCCACCTTCTTGGGCGTCGAACTGCTATTGGTCGAATCGGAGCCGCTGGACGACCTGTCGAACGGTGACCGATTGTGCAGCCAAACGACTCTGTCGGCAGGTACGCTGGTCTCGCACTCAAAGACGACTCGATCGCCCGGTGGCGCCACAATCGGCTGCGGCGACCGCACGAAGTTGACGCCCGAGGTAGCGCTACCCGCCCAGCAGCGACCGGACAGCGCTACCCACAGGTAGACGGCGGCTGCTACCCGCCAGATCATATCCCTCGTGTGCCGGTCCATTAAATTTCGATGTATTTATTTATAAAATAAATAAATCAGCACAGCGCCATCTTGGATTGGATTTACTTTTCTCCTACGGAAGAGATTTCATTCTTGTCCTGAAAAAAATAAATAAATAGCACAAATTAGATTTAAACTAACGTTCATTATCAATCACCGTCATCATTTTTTTTTAAAAACTGGCAACTAATTTCAATCTAATTAAGTTCAACATTTAATCTTGAATTATCAACACTGAATGTTGACATGTGATTAATATTCAGTTACAAGTATGCGCATTTGATTATGGATCAGCGTTTTAATTGACAGGGATTTCTTAACTCAACACTGATTATCTATTGATCTGTCAACAAGTTGAAATAATACAACAATCGTTTTTATGGACAAACAGCTGATTTTTACCTGTGCTGGTAGAAATTTACTTCAAAGTTAAAAGAGTAAGAATGCATTCCATATTCAATCAGATGGATCTCAATGCAAAATACAAAAAGTTGGTCATTTAATAGAAAGAACAAGATGTTAATGAAGGTTTAATTAAAGGAATGAACAGTGAGCTTAATACAGATATAAAAATTAAACATTGGATAAAGCAGAATCGTTGAAATTCGAATAGTATTCAAGGTTTGAAAAATAGTTAACCTTTAAAAAATTAAAATACTTTTTAAAAAATATTTATATATTAAATAGAGAATAAGAATAGACGACGAAAGCCTTCAGTGAGCATTTAGCCATTTCCCAAGGGTTCATTTCTGCGAATTGCCGCTTATTCCGTTCCACCGAAAGCACATGACGTGACAATTTCAAGGTCCCTGTCCCTTTTTCCTCTGTTTGAATCTCGTAACAATTGACAATGTCTTGTTAATAGACTTTTATTTACAAAAGTAATCCAAAGTGTCAATTTTTAAGTTAAGTGCAATTAAAATGATCTCGGCACACGTTTTCCATTGAGGACAATTATAACGTGTGGTATTTTTCCCCGTAAAACCCCACTGGTTTAGATATGAATGTATATGAATTCAACAACCACAGTAAACGACTGAACAGCTGTATTAGTACTGCTTAGTAGTATGAATCACTATAACTCGAATCGTACCTTGAAAAATACAATCAAATCAACTGTTACTGTAGCAACACGTGATAGTTTTTTTCTATTCTACCCTTTTGGCGTGCAATTTACCAGTAGATTTCGATTCATATGAATGTATGGGTTTGAACAGCCACAGTAAACGACTGAATAGCTGTATTAGTACTCCTTAATATGAATCACTTGGTGAAATGTACGAATGGTTATTGAACTGATTGTGAAAGTTGGTAAAACTTAACTGTTATTGTAGTAACACGTGATAGTTTTTCTTTCTCTCTTAAAAAAACATCACTTATCACTAAATGAACAAATAAAGAAAAAAACGAGACGAAGAAAATTTGAATTAACATAGCCAGCTCAATTATGTATTTATTTATTTATTTTAAAAAATAGGAACAGCATAAATAAATAGCCAAAAGAAGAGAATTTATTTTAAAAATAAAATGAAATACGTAATTTAAAAAAAAAACGAAAAGAAAGAAAGGAAGGAGTTAAAAAAAGAAAGAACGAAAGGAGAGGTTCGACTATGAATAATGAGCCAGAAGTGGTCGAACCAGTCTGCGGGGGGAAAATGAAGCTGTCAGCTTGGCTTCTTAGACAGTCAATTTCTTCTTCGGGACGTCGTGTCCCTCGTCAAAAGCTCAACTGCGCACAAACAATCTGCCATGGCCTAATATCCCAATTAGCGCGCTCTTGTATACATAACATCGATTAATACGCACACGACCAAACCAGTGATATTATAACCAGCACCATCACTTGACAAGACGAGTGCAGAAACGATAACCAGTTCACGTATCATTCAAATATGCACCGACTGCGCGTAAGTGCACTGAGTGCAACTGACTGAGACGAGTTTATTTGATACGTGACTGAACGGATTGGGATGCAGTTCAACTTATCGCGTGCAATAGTTTCTAGTCAAGATGGTTTTATCAAGATCTCGGACAGTATTAACTTTAAGTTGTAGAGAACTAAACGGTTTTCTCAACATTCCCATACAGAATCTCAAAGAATCTTCAAGACTTGAGAATCCTTGAAAATATCCTGCTGCATGTGACAGTTCACTGACAACATCATGACAATACTGACTGATAGAGAACTAAACGGTTTTCTCAACATTCCCATACAGAATCTCAAAGAAACTTCAAGACTTGAGAATCCTTGAAAATATCCTGCTGCAATGTGACAGTTCCCTGACAAGATCATGACAATACCGACTTGAAATTACAGAGACAAAATGGGCTTCCTGAAGACGCCAAACGAGCAATTCGGTAAAGAATCTCGCAAGAATCTGTCAGAACTTTGAGAATCCTTGAAAACACACACTGAATATGTGAACCGACGTGAAAGTCGAATTTCTTCACCAAAAGTGGCCGCACAGGCGCTCGTCTTTATAAGGTAATTCCGGAAGCCTGACCTCTTCTCTCTCTCTCTCTGCTCGGTGTGCGTCAGTGACTCAGCCAAGTTGCTTTTTTCCCGATTCATTTCGAATTCTTTACTTGAATAACTCGGTTTCTTCGTCTCGAATAACTCCCAGAATCACACATCTTCTTGCAAATACTAATATTAGATATTAGATTTAATATTAATCGAATTAACGAAAACCGTTTTGTATTGTAAACTTTAAAAAAAAATTCTCATTCAAATTTAAATTCTAGCAATAGAACCCACCAGTGGAATTACAAACCAAAATAACGATATGGATATTTATAACCTATTGTTATAACTATAGGGATTTTAATTATCGATATCGATACAATCGATATACGATACCAACATCAACAAAGAACTGATATTGTTTTCCTTGTCGGTACAACATATCAGTATATCGAACTTCTGATATCGATATGTTGGATATTCCTGTTGATTACATGCTGACATAACCACACGTATAAACGCTTACGTAAACTTCAAATAGTGACGATATTTTTAAACCTGCGGTTTCGCCATTGATATATGTTAATTACTTGATTATCCGTTACTAGCTTTTTGATTATAATTAATACCGTTATCAATTCGCCCCGTGCCTTGTAACCTGAAGAAGAAAAAACATACCGGCTATATACGTCTAACTGCATAATAACATATTATAAAGCTAATTCGATTAAGCTGAAATTGATCAATTTAATATCCTAGACAGTCACATGCGTAATTGATATATTATTAACATGCTCACCGTAATACTTCTTACCATCATTCCAGTTGATTTCATGAATGAAGATTGCCGTTAACATTTTAATTATCGATTCATTCATTAGTACACCTTTCTTTATAAATAATCAGCAGAGTTAATTGACCCTCATGGCGTTAGAGCGGAGGGCTTTCCGAATATCGCTGGATGGGTCGTTTGAATTTAATGAGCTGGGGTTCGGAGAGCGGAGAGGAATCTCGAAACTGGTTTACAAAAACGACGGTGGAGGGAAAAAAAAGAAAGAGTCGCCGTGTCGGCAAACAAAAGATGCCAACAAAACAAGGGGGTATATAAAACCAAGGGCTCGTTAGCATTTTCAGTCGGAATTTCTCCCCGTGCAGCAAACACAAAGAGAGGGCGGGAAGCCATTCGGGGGAGTGGCAACAGGTGGCTTGACATTTTCTTCTCGCGTTTTTATTAATAGATAGATAGGTAGATAGGTAGACAGATAGATGTACAACGGGTAGCTCGACATTTCCTTCTCGCGTTTTTATGGCTAAATAGGTAGGTAGATAGATGTATTAGTATATAGATAGGTAGACAGATAGCTAGATGGATGGATAGGTAGATAGACAGGCAGATAGCAATAGATAAACTGATAGATCAAGATTTGGACAGAAAGACAACAGGTGGCTTTACATTTTCTTCTCGCGATTTATAGATAGATAGATAGATAGTGAGGTAGACAGATAGACGACAGACACATAGATAGCAATAGGTAGATGGGCGATAGCTTAAGGTAGATAGATAGATATTTAGATATAGATAGACGAGTAGGTAGATCGACAGATAGATTGATAGACAGACAGGAAGATAGCAATAGATAAACTGATAGACAGAAAGACAACAGATGGCTTGACATTTCTTCTCGTGTTTTCACAGAACAATATAGCGATATCGGATCACTGGGTAGGTAGATAGATAGACAGATAGGTGGACAGACAACAGGTGTGGCTTGACATTTTATTCTTGCGTTTTTCTTCAATGTCCTCTCGTTTTACGACTTTTCTCGTTTATATAGCCTCCTATAACCTTTCTGCATTAAAAATCCAAAGTCCCCAATGTATCTATCTAACTTTATGACTGTTCCAGCAGCTGACAGAGTGGGTCAACAGCCATTTCTCCAGTACACGAGTACTCGGCGACTCTGACACATTTTCATTACATTCCATTTCAATCTTAACTAATCAACTAATGAAATCTATCGTTTTTAGAAACCAACTACCCATGATAGTTCAACGGTATATTACAATATTATTTTCTTATTGACGAGTTCTATTTATAATACTATGATTCCCTATATCTATATACTAGTTTTTTTCCATGTTTCCATGCTATATTACTTTATTTTTATTCTATTCCCTACTATTCGGTATAAAGTTAGATTCATTCTGTTTAAAATCCGTAAAAATCACTGCACGTCACTAAATATCTCATCGCTCTTTGTTTTTTTTCATCACGCAGCAATTAATTAAAGCGAATACTGCGTGTCAGTCTACTTGTTGACGTACTGAAATTGACACGCACACACGTGCACTTGATATGAACTAGGTGTAATATAGTCTGATCTCACTGATCAACTAAGCACCTATTTATTATCGTATCCGCTTAGAACGATTATGATATCTAAACTATTGTACTAGCTCATCAATCTCCAGTTTCAATAGTAATATTCAATTCATGAGATAATCACTATACTGTAAACACAATACACATATACATAATCATTAATATCTGTACTAATAACCTTAATCGTACAGAGATTAATTCATAATTATGAATACAGAGATTAACATACCCTGGTCTACTCCAATATGCAGACTATAATCACTATTATGTATTCCTTAACCTTAAATACCTTCCTTAAATTGACCTTAATAACCAATTTCTGTAATATTGTTTTTTTTTGCTATTGTAATTAGTTTCTGTTGAATTCGTGTTGAATTAAGCAGCTAATCCATTCATTTCAATTCAATACTTTTTCACCAAAAACTGCTACAATTCCCCCCCTCCGGAAATGAGTAACTTGACGTTTAACTGTTTATAATTACATTTAAATTACATAGAATTATAATCTGACTATTCGTCATCTTACTGGCAATAAAGTCGAATTTTATTTGTCAGTTCTTAATGAAATTCCCAAATTATATTCCAATATTTAAAAAATTATAATTTCCCGCCAAACATTCCAATCATTCAAGAATTACCGGCGAGGGGGGGAGGGGAACACGATTTTTCAAAAACAGAAAACACGACAAATATTTCCAATAGGCAACATTCCAATCTTTCACAACATTCGACTATCCAACATTCCTTTTTATATTACATTAGCAGCCGTGAGTTTTGGCAATTCGTCAAAAACACTCTTGGCGTTTCTTCCTATTTATAGATCCCATAGCACTATAATTAGAACTATTATTGCCAATCTTTCGGTAGATATACACAAGTGGGTCGGTATACGTCGATTCTAATCAGGATTTGAAATCAAAGAACCGGAACTCGCGACTTTAGACAAGAGATTTAAGTTTTTGAAAAAGAAGATGAGAAACAGCGAATGATAATCGGATTAAGGACTCAAGTTTAAAAGGTTGAAAGAAAAAAAAGGAGGAGGAGGACAATCTTAAATATCCCGGATTTACATACTTTCCAAGCCGGATAGACAAGTGAAATGTTGAAAAGGACCGGTTTGCCCTTATCGAGCAATTATCAGAAAGGAACAAAAGAGGCCAACACACACGAGGCTTTTATTCCCATAGCGAGAAGATCTTCAGACATTAAGAGGATCGACCCCGAAGATCTGAGGAAACGAGGGTGTTTTAGCCCCCGTCTACAATTTAATTGCGGCCCCCGAGAAAAGGGGCGCAAATGTAAATACGAACGGCGCCTCGACATATCGACGGATCTTCTTCTCTTTCTTCTCCCCCCATTGAAACAGTATGGCTTACCTTTTCTATTTCAGTTGAGTTCGCTCGTTTCTTGCACAGCGATCTGCAAATCGAGGCGACTTTCACTCGGATTCAGCCCCAAAATCCGACACAAATTGAGCTGTAATCCAATCAAAGTTGGGGTCCGTGTAGAGGGCCAAAGGAATGCGGCGCGATTCTTTTCTTCCAAGAGAATTTCTCTCACGGGGTCCAACTGGTTGATGGGGAATCGCACACACTATAGTCGAGTTGAGATTTCGGTCCGATCCTGGTAATTCACGATGAGTTTAGAAAGGCGCACTGAATGAATCTGATGATGAAAAGAAGAAAAGTAAACAATATGGGAAGGACGACCGGCGCGGCCGAGTTTCTAAAAGCCAACTGAAACACTGCTACGGTACAGACAAGAAGACAGCCTTGCCTATTTCGACCGAGTACACTCCGAGGCGATGTAAATTTCAACGGCGCTGCAGCTGCGTTGCCAGATTTAATTCCAATTTTAAAAAAAAATTAATTAACTTAATGTATCAGATACCTAGAATATAATTAAATCAAAAAACATAATTGTTCTTATTTTCCACAAAAAAATTGCTTCTGGTAAATAGGAATATTCGAAAATTTAAATGAAAGCAGCGTTGCCATATTTCCTATTTCTTCCATTTAGTTGTTATCTCTACTCGAGTATCTGATAAAAAGACGAGATATGAAACTTGCACCTGTAAACTATCGCTATTCTACTTTTTTATTTAAAAAAGGGTTTTTTCTGATACAGGCATAAATTTTAATTCCGTAGGGGATTGCCATGACGTCACCCTTCTCAAATTCTAAAAATTCCGAAAATAAAAGCAAAATATTCGCGCTGATAGGAGAATAAAACACACAGAAGAAGGAAAAGATCGGTATCTGTGATTTATTTTATTTTTTCGTCCAGAGCGGTGAAAATTTGCATTGGACAGGGTATAGTTGAGTTGTGAAGCTCGGGAAGATCGCCTCAGGCAAGGCCATTGAAGTGCTGGGGCCATTTTGTCGTTGCAGAAGAAGAAGCAGAAGAAGAAGAAGGCGGGAGAAAAAGGTGATGGGCAGTGTATGAAAGAATGGAAGAAGAGGGAACGAGTAAGAAAAGGAGAAACAAAAGAGGAAGGAAAAATCGTGGACCCGTCCAACCCTTTTCTCGTCGACTTTTCAAAGCGGCGGCTCGTTGGAGATTGGCGGTTGTTAAAAAAAAATAAATAAATATTTTATTTATTACACGTGGTGGTTTTTCAAGCGAGACAACTACAAGTCGACAAAAGAGAGGGAGAATAGTATTTTTTTTTAAAGCCGCCAGTTTTAAATTTCCATGCAAGCTAATCATTAGACAGCATCTCGCTGGCAAGCACGTGACTGGATAATTTGTACATAACGCAAAGCAAAGATTCTATTTGCCCGCATGCGCGACCAGGTTAGATCATGTTATTTCGACCCATCGATACTTTGCTTTTTTTAACAACATAACTCATCATTATAATGCTACACGTTACTCGAATGAAAACTGGGATTGGTACCGTTTCTTACCGTCGGTTCTTCTCTTTCTCTCTCTCGACAATTACACTTTTATATCGGTGCTTCACGCGTGTCTTTGGACAACAGTAAGGGACTATTGAGAAAAATCGATACAGTTTTCAAAGAATCGATATACTGGTCACAATTCTCTACAGTTTTGTTGTAATCGATCTAGTTTGCAAGGCTTGTAACTGATGTAAGTATCGCAGAATTGATATATCGATATATGACAGAACTGAAGAATCGATGTAGCTATCGACAGAGTCTTCACATGATTGCTTAATATATACATAGTTTTCCAAAGAATCGATACAATTTTTACATAACCGATATGTCGATATTACAGAACTGAAGAATCGCAATGAAGTATCCAAAATTCCGTACGGTTATCTTGCAATGGATAACTAATATAATCAATATTACGGAAATAAAGAATCGGTCTAACTATCGATATAATTTTCACATAACCGATATAATAATTCAAAATTCCATACAGTTATCTTATAATCGATACAGTTATTGACAAACCGATGCAGCTACAGCTGAAGAATCGATATGGACTCCAAACAGAATCGTCATTCAGCTGCCAGAGAATCGATATACATGCCGGAGGATTGACACACTTATCGAAAATCAGTGAAAGAGTCAATTCTATAGTTATCGAATAAACATCATTTGTAAAAAGAATCAACATATTAGTTAACCGTGTGAAAGAATCGATAGTTTTCAAAATCGGTATATCGATATGAAGTTTACAGGACTGATCCATAGTTTTACGGGAATCAACACAAAGACAAGAATTGCAATAAACAGATGTAACTTGAAGTTCTATACAACAATGTACCCTTAAGGAATGCAAGTTTTAACGCTCTTGTAACAGCTTTGACCATTCAATTCAACCTGCCATCTTTTGAACTTTATATACCCATCGAATTAATCAAACTCGTTTCATGACAGGTCGATAACTAGTCAGAATTTCAACCGATTTACAAACTTTTCATTCAGTTTTACGAGAAGTGTAAAAGAAGGAAACAGTTTCTGTATTTCATCAACACAAAGCCGATGCGTATTCTAAGAACATGAGATTAAAAGCTAGGTTAAAGTCGCCTAGGTTTTGACACTTTGGAGAGTATAGGTAGATATCAATGTTAACCTTGGTATCAAAAGGTCCAAAACCTAGGTGAACTTGTCCATGGCACCAGATCGCTCTATGCCAACTTTGCCTAGGTTTTGATAACTTGTAACTGAAAAGTTTCTAAACGCTAGGTGAATTCATCCAAAATTAACATTCAGGTTAAAGTCGCCTAGGTTTTGACATTTTGAAGACCTAGATGGTTATAAATGTTAACCTTGGTATCAAAAGGTCCAAAACCTAGGTGAACTTGTCCATGGCCCCAGATCGCTCTATGCCAACTTTGCCTAGGTTTTGATAACTTGTAACTGAAAAGTTTCTAAACGCTAGGTGAATTGATCCAAAATTAACATTCAGGTTAAAGTCGCCTAGGTTTTGACATTTTGAAGACCTAGATGGTTATAAATGTTAACCTTGGTATCAAAGGTCCAAAACCTAGGTGAACTTGTCCATGGCCCTAGATCGCCCTATATGCCAACCTTGCCTAGGTTTTGATAACTTGCAACTGAAAAGTTTCTAAACCTAGGTGAATTCATCCCATAATCCCACGAACGCTATTGAAAGTCCGTCTTGATTTGGAAAGTTCCAAAACCTAGGTGACTTTGTCCATAGTCCTTGACCGTGCTATTCCAACCTCGCCTAGGTTTTGACAGCTTGTGATTTAAAAGTTCTAAACCCTAGGTGAATTCAACCCACAATCCCATGAACACAACTAAAGCTAGTTTCGTCCTTATTTGAAAAGTTCCAAAACCTAGGTTATCTTGTTCATTGTCCATGCCAGCACCTATGCCAACCTTGCCTAGGTTGTGACGACTTGCAATCTATAAAAGTTCTAAACTCTAGGCGAACTCATCCCACAATCCCACGAAAGCTACTAAAGCTCGTCTTGATTTGGAAAGTTCCAAAACCTAGGTGACTTTATCCCTAGTCCCAGATCGCCCTATGCCAAGCTCGCCTAGGTTTTCATTCCAGTAGAATTTCAACTGGATTCCCTTTGTCAACATGGGATGTTAGGAAATAATTGCTATATGAACTGACGCAGCAATGATTTAAGATTTAAACGATTAATCTATGATATAGTTAATACTTATTATTATTTAATGTTATAAACTGATTATTTAAAAAAAAACTAGGGAATTATGCAGAAAGCAATCTAGTGACTTGTGACATAAATTGGTTGGATGCTTCATCGACTCCATAAATATGGCTTCGTTCTATGAGGGGATAAAGTAATTAAAGGCGTGCGGGAGACTTTGAATGGAAAAGCGCTTAAATACTTTTTAATGAGCGTCCATTACAGACAAGATGGCGCAGCCCACGGTGCTCCGAGGAATGCGCTTAACGAGCAATTATCTGCAAATCTTTCAACCCGGCGCGGAAGTTACACACCCGCATGACTCTCTCTCTCTATCTCTCTCGCTCGCTCTGACACACACGTTCACCTCTGACCTCTATGTGCTCCTGTAACCGGCGGAAATGACCACGAAGAACAGCACGTGCGGTCCTCCATTTGTATAGCTATACTTGAACCCTCATTGCAGCTGAAACTTAATCCATATCTCGTTTAGATTAACTAAGATTAACCCAATGCAAACAAAAACTAGCAGCTCGAGGACCTACTGAACTACCTGTTGTATTTGGGTGAACATCAGCAGTTCCAGCAGTTCCAGCGCCTCCATATATAAGCATAGAGCCAGACTGGAACCAGAGCTGGGTTGAACTGCTGCTAGTTCTTAATTAATTATAAGCCTAATCAATCTTACGACATCTATAAGACTGTCCATACTAATCAACCATAAAACTATAGCTATAATAACAAAACGCCAAAGTACGTAAGAAAGATACGTAAGTCAGTTATAACCAACAGTTTATACAAGACGATTCTAGTCTATTCTGGCTTTATATATAAGGATCGTCCGACTGTAACTTTTAATTAACTGAGAGATCAATGGAAAGATACAACTAACCGTATCTGACTGGATTTTACAAGCTACTTGAAAACAACATCATGAGAACACTGTATAACGAAGGTAAATAAACAGTTTGTAGTTTACAAGCTATTTAAATATACTACAATTAAGTTTAATCATCTTATGCATCTGTATAGATTAATAAAGGGATAGGTATCGATACTAATCTAAACTGGACATTCTAATCAACCAACCTATTGACGTATAGACCAATAACAACCAACGCTTTGTAACAAGACGATTCTAGTCTACTCTAGCTTTATATACAAGGACCTAATTATAATTTCTTAATCAAATAACGGGAAAAACATACAACTGCCTCTGTATAATCGCACTAGATTTTACTGGTATAACTTTGAAACAAATTCATGGATGAAACACAACAAAGTAAACTGGATAACAAGGATTTACATATATACACTGTCGCGATTTTCTCCGTTTTTCAACCTTTACGGTGTATCAGGTTNTTGAAGAAAATTTCTTCTCTTTACATGGTTGAAGAACGCGAGCCGGTTGAACAATGAATTGGTTGAAGACAATTTCTTTTCCAAAGCTGGTTGAAGAATGCGCTGGTTGAATAACTATGCCTATACTCGCAATGCAGTTCCACTTGGTGCCAGATTATTCAACCAGGAGCAAACGGTTGAACAACGTTTCTACCTGTTTTTACCGGTTGAATAATGCCAAAATCGCGACAGTGTATAAAAGAAGGATAAAGAAACAGTTTGTACGTTTACAGCATAAACTTTCTCATGCAAGGCGAGGTCAGTGGAGTCGACTAAAATGTGGAAATTTATTCAAACGTTGACATTTTAACGTCAGAGAGAAGGGACAGCCAGAGAGAGACAGAGAGAGAGAGAGGCTTTGGTACTAGAAAGAAACCGGAAAATTACGGTAGAAATAAAATGTTGATGTTCTGTTGTGAAACCGGTAACGAGAATATTCATAAACATTCCGCGCTGAAGCAAACCTATTGGTAAAAACCGTCTATCTTACATCCTAGGTTGGATGGACAGAGAGACACATAGACAAATAATAGATAAATAGATAGATAGATAGATGAATGGTTAGATAGAGGGATAGATAGATAGACAGACAAATAGATGGATACAGACAGACAGACAGACAGATAGATAGATAGATGGATAGATAGACGGACATATGGATGGATAGACAGAAAGACAGACAGATAGATAGACAAATAGATAGGTAGATAGATAGATAGATAGATAGATAGATAGATAGATAGATGGATAGATAGACGGACATATGGATGGATAGACAGAAAGACAGACAGATAGATAGATGGACAGATAGATAGACAGATAGATAAATAGATAGACAGATAGGTAGATAGATAGCTACAGATAGATAGATAGATAGATAGATAGATATACATACAGAAAGATAGACAGACTGATAGATAGATAGATTTATAGATAGATAGATAGATAAACAGACAGCCAGATAGATAAATACATCCAAACATAGATATACACACATGCATTCACATATAGATACACTTAAACACACACAGATACGTAGACATACGCAGACAGACAGACACTTAGGTACCTAGGACATACTGCTCATTGGATAGATTTGACACGAACGACGCAACACAAACCAGCGTCAACAAGACAATAGGTATTATAAGTGTTCAAAACCATCAGGGATCTGGGTTCTCATACCGGTGTATATACGGCGAAGTTTAGAAATCGAAGGGTATATATAATATCCCACGAACGTCTCTACAACCGTGACGGATTAGGGTTTCCAACGCCTGATACGAAGCCCCTAGCGTATAGAATTTCCATCATACGCTGTTTTCGCATCGAGCATAGCACACCGTAATGCTAGAAGCGTCTCGGGCTTATCACGGTTGACGGGGGTGCAAGTACACAATCGGCCACCCAGGTAGCGTGTACAAACCAATTTACTCGTACAGCGGTTGCCCAGTTCAAATAACCACCCCGGTGTAGAATGTCCCCCCCCTCACCCCTCGCATGTCGCATGTGCGTGTGCGTATGTGTGTGTGTGTGACACGCATGGAAACATTGTGCGATTTTTTTCAAACTTGAAAAGCGAATTTAGTTGTCAGATTACCCAACGTCTGTCTAATACTCCGCGAATATGACAGTTGTTCTAATTAGTTTAGTTTGATTGTATTGCGTGTGCGCGTGATTCCAATTAGGTGTCCTGTAATTAGTCAGTTATGGTTTTGCTGCAAGTGTACGATGGTACACGTATGGTATGGCATTGTACGATGTGTCGTTTTTTTAAACCTGTGGCGAAGCACAAGCTCTTCACGCGAGATTCCCATTCCCGCGTTGAAGATTCTCCCGCGCTTTGCTGGAACTACCATAAATGGAACGCGATCTTGTTGGTGTGGTTTATATGACGCTTCAATGACGTAAAACTGCCCTGTGAAGAGTCGATTTCATGTATCGGGGAAGCCTCATGGAAGGGTCACGTGACTGACGTCATACTGCGTCGTGTAAACTTGAACTTCGCTCGCAATTGACCAGAGAAATTAATATGTGGGCAGAAATTACGAAGAAGAAGATGAGGAGGAAGAAGAGAACAACAACAACAAGGATGCGGAGAACAAAAGCGGCGAATAATGAAACTGTGAGCGAAATACGTTGGTCGGGGTTTCTTTTGCCTGACCTTTTTTGGGACGGTGACGATGGCACCGGCGGCCTTCCGTTGTTCGTATTCGCCCTTCTTCTTCTCCTTTTTCTTGCTGGTGGAACACTCTATTCTCTCGCCCAGCGACAAATGAGCAAACAGTCTTTTCTTCTTAATTTGTTTCATATTTTGTTATCTTATTCTTAATTTTATTTAACTTGCTATTAAGTTAACTAACTAACAGTAATTTCTGGATGGGATTATCGTCAAACTCTCGGTTAAGTTTAAAGCAAGAATTTTTATAATTATTTCATTTTTATGTTTCAAAGGAAAAGAATCGAGTATGTTGAGTTGAGGTCGCGAGTAACACGAGTCGTGGTTCCAAGTGTGCCCGCCTGCTATTTACAAGGATTTCATCCGACCTCCTCATTATCTTATTTTGCCCTGCGGGTGCAACGGAAGCCAGGGTTCGTTTAATGTAACGCAGAATTTTGCTAATTACTGAGAAATGGAGAGATACATTGATGATGGATAGTTTTATTGAGAGATAGATAAATGTATAGATAGGTAAATAGATAGGAAGACAGACAAGTAGATAGATAGATAGGTAGGTAGGTAAATAGTTGCAGAGATAGGTAGTTAGATGGATGGATAGATAGATAAGATGCGTAGATAGGTAGATAGATAGATAGATAGATAGATTGATAGACAAACAGGTTGATAGATAAATAGACAGATAGATGTATAGATATAGATAGGTAGACGGATGGATAGACAGTTTGATAGATAGATAGATAGATTTATAGATAGACAGATAGATAGGTAGATATAGATGCATAGATAAGTAGATAGATAGATAGACAAAAAGGTAGGTAGATCAGACAGACAAGTATGGATAGATGGATATATAGACAGGTAGATAGATAGACAGATAGACGGGTAGATAGTAAAATATATAGTAGATAGATAAATAGATAATTAGAAGAGGAAAAATATAAAAACGTGTACTGTGTTATTTCAAGTTTGCAGACGACTTCTTTTTGATGTTAAGGCGAGGTTTCCAACCCGTTTGCGGTCGACTCAATATCCGATTCTTGACTTTGTTGGATATGGTTTTCCGACAAACTCCATACCTACTTAACGTCGGTTTAACTTCAGTTCAACTGTAATTGCACCTTAGTTTTAATTATAAGCCAACTCGACTCAACTTTGACTCAACTTACTTTACTTAGTGGTTGAATTTAACTTCGACTCAAATCTTGTTCGGGTCCGACTCAGTTTTGATTCCAAATCGATTCAGCATCGATTCAATCCCATTAAACTTCAGTTTAATTAATTCTCGTTAGTTAATTAATAATTAGTTTTGGCCCAGCTCTATTCAACTTTACTTAACTCGACTCAACTTTGACGCAATTTACGCTACTTCGTTTTAACCTTAGTTCAACCCAACTTTAATTTGATGGCGACTCAACTTATGATTCAGGTTGGACCCAGCTCAACTAGACTCAAATTTAACTCATACTTCTTTGTCTTCAACCCTACTTTAACTTCAACTCAACTTAAACTTTCGAGTCGACTCAACTTCGATCCAGCACAAACTAAAAACCCAACTTTTAGACTAAAAATCCAATTCATAATGCTAAAACACTAGCAGGTGGAGAAGCTGCTAGAACGACCTTCTACTAGCCATCTCTCTACTGAATTTGGGCGAGTATCAGCAGTTTCAACAGTTCCTGCCTTCCACTAAGCAACCAGACTGGAACCAGAGCTGCTGCTGCTAACCTTTACACTGGAGTAGCTTAATTGTTGGCTTTTTTCAACAACAGATTGCACGTGGAAGAAACATACCTTGATGGAAGCGTAAAAGTGGAAAACGTTAGTCCAAGTGAGGGGAACATGAGATAATTGCTCTAGTTCAGTATTTTTTTAAAAAGCGCAATCTTAGTTGTTTTGAAAGTTGTGTCTTGACGATAGAAATATGAAGAAACATAACCTGAAGGGTCTGAAGCGTGAAGAGTTTGGATACAATAACCCTGCGTGTGTGTTGCTCGTGAACTAACAATTATCTCCAAATTGTGCTTTCCAGTTTTTCACGGGCCAAATTGAGTTGGTACAAGAAGTTGCACGCTTTTGCGCACAAGGGTAAAAATGAACTCGGCTCCGTCGAGGGGTTCGCAATAAGCCCACGGAAATCGGTTCCTGTTGTGAAATTCTCTTAAGATTGTGTTGGGATTTAAAAAAAAGATTTCCCAAGATTATCATTAATATTTTCATCATTTCGAAGTGATTTTAGATAGATAGATAGATAGATAGATAGATAGATAGATAGATAGATAGATAGATAGATAGATAGATAGATAGATAGATAGATAGATAGATAGATAGACAGTTAGATAGACAGATAGTTAGATAGACAGACAGATAGATAGATAGATAGACAGAGAGACAGATAGATAGATAGATAAATAGATAGCATACAGATTCTTGTGAGATTCTGGCTGAAGTCTTGGAGGATATTCAGACTTACCAGCCCGAACAATCTCACGAAACCCAAACTACTACAACAAGAAAAAAAGGACACACAGACGATTGCTTTTTAAAAATAAATAAAATGAGTTTCGCGCAGTTTACCAGTTTCTTATACTTGGCGGTTCCTCAATTGCTGAAGTATAAGACCACCCTTCAAAATCGACTGTACAAAAAACGACTTTATGTCGACTTTCTAGCGATTTGAACGACTTTGCTGCAATACATTATACATATATCGATCATCCCTCTACTTATACCTATCGAACCTTACCTATCTCTCTCTTCTCTATCTCTCTATCTATTTATCTATCTGTCTGTCTATCTAGCCATCTATCCATCTGTCTATCTATCTATCTATCTATCTACCTAACTATCTACCAATCTATCTACCTAACTACCTATCAATCTACCTACCTACCTATCTATCTATCTATCTGTCTATCTATCTACCTATCTAGCTGTCGATCTGTATATCTCTATCCACTAGTTATAATCATCTATATCAGAGTCTAATAACAGTAATCTATAAAGCTATAAACTCGTTCGTATTGTTTTACTGGACGAGCCGACTATAGAAAACGGGAAAATCCGATCTCGGAATCGAAATAAGAAAAGTGGTGTAAAGACTCGAGAATCTATTTGAATTGAATTGGAAGTCCAGTCAACTTTTCTTTTATACTCTCTGTTGGTCATATTGTAATTTGCATATTGGCCAAGCGTTTGCTGGATACGCGTTGCGGTTAATGATTAAGCTTTCATCGATCATCGGCCGGACGGTTGGCTCTATATAACAAAGAGTGTATTCTACACGAAAGGATATAATGATTGGCCTTTTCAAATAAAAAGACAATTTATATTACAAAAAGAAAGAGACATTTTGATCAGATATATACCTGCATCCAACTGTCTCTCTGGATGCCTAGCTAGCGATCTGTCTCTCTTTCTAACTATGTGTCCATGAATCAATCAACCTATCTATCTGTCTATCTGTCTGTCTGTCTGTCTGTCTGTCTATCTGGCTATCTCTCTAACTATCTATATATATCTATCTTTTTTTTTCTCTCTCTCTCTATCTATCTATGAATATATCTATCTATCTATCGACCTATCTATCTATCTATCGATCTATCTGTCTATCTATCTACCTACCCGGCCATCTATTAATCAATCTGTCTATCT